>JAOTAV010000744.1:0-10316 GCA_026546445.1 Cyclargus thomasi | reverse complement strand
AAACTTATTTATAGAAAGATTTTGAACGTTTTCTGGGATTTTATTGTAAAGGCGTATACATTGACCCTTAAAAGATTATTGAAAATAGCATGAAAAATCTTGATCTACATAAAATCACACTGGGTGCTTCCTTTAGGCAAAAATACTCAATTAGTATAATAAAAAAAAAACAAATAAAAGGGAATGAAAATAGAAAAGTATTTTTTACCCGACATCGCTAAAAGAAGGGTTATGTTTTTCGTGAGTATGTATAATTGTTTGGCACGCTCTGCAGCCTAAACGGCTTAATGGATATTTTCAAATTACAACGGTTTCTGCAGTCGAGTTTTTGTTTTTCGTCATTTAGCTTGTTTTGTTCTACATTTTAATTTACATTTTAAAAATAATACATTTAAATTCAACTAAAGTATATTTACAAAATAATTATGTAGTATTTTTTATTTTGCTACCATTACCAATTGAGTCTTAATTTTTGTAAAAAATAATTACATCCATATAAGTTAGAGTAAATTGAATTACGATAACAATAGACGTCAGCACATGATAATTTAATGAGTACAAAAACCATAACCTTGGAGAACCTACAAAATTACATTAATTTGATTATATATTAGTGGCGAACCATAATAATTTACTATGGTCAATGATAGAATACTAAAAGTCGATGTCTTCATTGGAGCTACAGCCATATGATAAAAATGATGGAAAGAAACTAGCATCGCCCATGGACACTTGCGACATCCGAAGATTCGCAAGTGCTTTGCCGGCCTCTATGAGTGAATAGGGAATGGGAATAGGAATAAGGGATTAGGGAAGTTAGGCCACCGGTAAACTCACTAAACGAAACACAGCACAACGCCGTTTCACGCCAGTTTTTTGTGCCATTCGTGTCGAAACATGGCTCTCCCACGGCAAAAATCTCATGTTCAAAACTTATCAGTATTTTGGCACTGATAAATTAACCGCCAACCAACTAACGCTCGCACTAAAACATTGCGCACCAATAAGAGACCTGCGTGTTCGTACTCCGATACTTCCGACCAATCAGAGCGCAGTGGCTTTGGGCGGACTTTTTTCCGAACAAAACTAATAACATTTCAGCTCTTTGGGTTCAATGATCGACGGTAAAAATAGGAAACAAAAGTGATATTTAAGGGTTGTTATTCATGTAATTGTTCTTTCACAGAGAACCTTATGAATACTACCAATCACATGTATTACACTCCGTATACGTATACGTATACGTATAAAAGTATCTTACAAGATATCATTTTCTGTAACAAAACAAAAATTGTAATCGAGGAACTCGTTTGAACAGTTTTCAAGTTAACTTCCTTATACTAATTACAAGCCGATCCTTTGAAAAGATAAGACAGACCCATTTACATAATACGATTTTGATGAGTCGAATGATTTTCCCCATAACAATGGCGTGGTAGCGTTATTCGCCATGGTACATGTAGCGGTACCGCGGCGGACGTAGCGCTGTTATAAAAGACATCAACGGGAACGCGGCTCACTCTCTTTGATGACATTAAACCTTATACTTACCAACTAGTAGTTGGTGCCCGCAACTTCGTTGAGCAAAAATTTGTATATAACGCGGGAACCGTACATTTTCCCGGGATAAAAAGTATCCTACATGTTGCCCAGATCAAATAGCTATTAAACAAATGAAGATTTGTTCAAATCTTTCTAGTAGTTAGCGTCTGTCTGAGAGTCTGAGATTAGCGTGTACAAACAGACTAACAGATAAACAAGTTTTTTTTGTCGATATTTGTTCTATTAGTGCACCCCCATTGATTATTTTGTAAAAATATTAAATGTACAGACACTCCAATTTTACTGTTTTATTATATGTATATAGAAGATATAGAATAGATTAAATCGTTTGAGGTGGTTTTTTCTCCATGGGAAAGTGAAAGAGTAATTTCGTATTATGTTATGTTGACTTAGTATTAGTAGTATAAGTTGTATAAAAGGTACGACATATTGCGTTTTTATTTAAGAAAAATCCTAATATTTAACATTTAAAACACAAAAAAATTATTTAAGTATTAGGTAACTGACTGATTTGAAAAACCTTCCGATCATGAGGAGCACGAGGAATGTACGAGTGTTCATATTTTATAACTCGGTCGCTTCATGCTATCGAAAGATATAATTCCATTTTTATTGCCGCTCCCTGCGGGGCTTAAATTTATAATAAGGTGTTACATTGTGGAATAAAATATGCCTCCATTCATGCTCTAAGTTACATTCGTGCCGCCCGTGGTCTGCCTTGGAGATATTAAATACTCAATTACAATGTAAATTCAATTATTATATGATCCTGCGCGCAATGTTATGTAATATGCAAACATTAGCAGAAACTTCTCGTTGATATTATCAAAGACTCTTTATAGAGAAATGCATGTGCCGAATGACTGTTTAATTTCTTGGCAGCTCATTAATTTCGTAGAATTTTAAATGTCAGCTCCGTCATTTGTTATTAACTGCAGTGAGAGGACGTCAATTTAAGGCTCATATAAGAGCCCACGTATAATGTATCGGCGATTAGCATTCATAGGCGGTAGTAGGAGGCGGACTATTGAGTTAGCTCTTAAACAGCTATACAACTTTTAAGTTGTTAATCTTTTATATAAAAATAAGTCGGGTTCCTTCCTGACGATATAAATTTAAATCTGATTTCCACGGTTTTGCATTCGTTGGAAAGGTCTCGGGCTCTATGAGGTCTGTAGTAAAAAAAATCTGGAAAATTTTTAAAAGAAAAACAGGAAAACGGCGAAAATTAACGCGGAGGAAGTCGCGGGCAAATGCTAGTTGAATTATTAAATGGAAACAAATTGAAACGTATCCAATGGAAAGAAGATCTTAAAACTTGTAGGTTTACCGCAGATATATCTTCGCCTATATTACTGTCTATTTAATATTTTTACAAGGTGATCAGTGAGGAATGGTAACATAACACAAATCGACTAAAAAGTTGTCGGTTTGTATGCGCCAGTCTCCGGAACTACTAAACAGATTAGAATGAAACATATTTTGGATTGTAGCTAAATCCAGGCAACATATAGAATACTCGTCACCGAGGAGAGTGTACTGTGGTGAATTGAAAATGTATAATTCGTTTATAAATGTATTTAACAATTTGATTTAATTATTTTTAAATCGCTGGTAAAATCTACATAGAAACCGAAGTTAGCCACTTACTCGGATAATTATTTTTAGAGTAGCTGTTGCTCGCAGATTTGTTTGCGTGGAATTCGAAAATCGTGTAGAAATACGAATATTTTTAGGAACATAATGTTTTACAAAGAACAAAAGTAGCCTACTTCACTCTCCATCCGCTTAATTAAGTTGAAGTCAATTGGTTCAAAATTTATATTTTTAGGGCATAAAGACACACTTATTGTAACTAGCACAATTTCGAATAAATTATAATATTAGCTTTGATTCCCATTGCGCATCTTTACTTCGCGCAGCGCGTCTTGTCTAGTCACGTTTTAATAAATTGACTCTAATTTGTTTAGTTACAGCTTTTGTCTAGTTGTAGTTAGTTGCTATTTTTACTTTTGTTAAGTTTTTATTTGCGTAATTATCACCAACATGGATAGAAACACAACAACACTTCTGGAAATAGATTGCCTATAACTTCAGCTGATTATTATAGTTTTTACCCGACTGCGCCAGAAGGAGGGTAATGTTTTTCGAGCGTATGTATGTGTGTATGTATGTCCATTTCTTTGGCACGTCTTACAGCCCAAACGGCTGGATGGATTTTGACATGTAAGGTGTCGTTGGATTCGACTAAATTGTAGTAATTACATAGGCTATATGAATTTTCAAAATGGCGCACGCGAACGTGGCTATGGGGCTATATAAAAATCAATAATACACAACCCCCCCGGGTTTTTTTCTTATCCTAACAATATGGGTATCAAATGAAAGGTAGTATAAATAAAAAAATGTTAAAAGAGTTTAATTCTAAATTAATTAACTGAGATAATACATATTATATTATTTTATTATAATATTGTTATTCAAGGTAGGTCAGATACTTAGTTTGGAATTTAAATTCCCATAACTGTTAATTATGATACTTATAACTCGGCCGGCTTATAACTTCTTATATTTATATCGATGACATAAGTTATAGGCACTATTTCCTTGGAATGGCATCCTACACATGCTGTTCAATGGTCATTGCAGATAATAAGAGTTAATAAGGACTCTATACATAAAATTAAATAAACAGAAGATTTATAGTTTGTTTGTAGCAGAATCTTCTTTTTCTGAAAAAAATAGAAGGTTAACAGTACAGTTATTTTATGATATTTTTTTAATGAGCTTAATAGAAGGTTTATAGTAGGCAGCTATAAAATAACTTTAATCTACAAAGGGTTTTTTTAACACTTCCTGATATGGAGGTTATCCTCAACTTATTTGACATATGCTCCAAACTTCATATTATGTCAGATAAATTGTGGATAGCCTATCCGACAATTATGAGGGAGTGGTGCAACATCTACTTTGAAATATGAAAATATAAATTTATGACTTTTCATTCGATATTACTTTACCAAACTGTGCCAAATTGCCCGCAACAGGAAAAATTCGGGACGAATATCCGAACGTTTCGTTAATGTTAAAATACCGTTTTAAAGTTGTTTTTTATCAGTAAATATTGTCTACGACGATGTGTCGAGGTCGTCACGCAGGGAGTTAGCACGTTGAAGTGATAATCACAAGCGTAAGGTTTTAAGGTGGAGTAGGTGGTATATTATTAATTGGCATCCTTTTTTTCTTCCTAGAGTGTGTGGGTAGTACGAGATGTGATTGGAATCCTTGATATCTACTTTAGCATATTGAAGACTCCTACATTCTGCGAGCTAGAGCTCTTTGCCTTAAAACATCTTATAATATTTTTAGAAAGTAAAATATTTTTTCAACATATAAAAACACCCTTTACATGCGATATTCCCACTTTATATCGTCGCAACATATAATGCAGTTATAAAATTAAAGAAATAAAAATGTAGAATTCTATGATATGAGACGATTTGTATAATTTATTCCAAAGCCCAGTTTCTAATATTTGTTAACAGGAGTTCATCTATTTTAAGGGTTATCCGTTTATATTTTGAAAACTGCCGTGGGAGAGTTTACCCGTGGCCCAACTTCCCTAATCCCTTATCCATAGTCCCATTCCCTATTCCCTTATAAAGGTCGGCAACGCACTTGCGACTCTTCAGTTGTCACGAGTGTCTATGGGAGGCGGCAGTTGTTTTCCATCAGGTTACCCGTCCGCTTGCTTGCCCTATAAATATCATTAAAAAAAGTTAAAAAAATATTTTTTTACTTTAAAAGCTGGCAATAAATCATTGTAATTTTAATCCATCGCATTCTTTCAGCATCATTTTTAATACTCTTAAACCGTAATGAGCACATCACGTTTAAAAAGACGCTATTAAAGATAAAAACTAAATCTGACTACAGTCGTATATTCTAAGATATCGCTCGCCACGGCAATTATGACCAGTAAAAAATATGAGAAGCGCATCTCCGTAAGCCATAAACGAGATTCTCTGCTGATGTAGTGAGAACGTTCGGAGAATAAGTCGATTAAATCTCTTTATACTTGAATTAACGCGTTCACGACACTTACGCAACGAGACCAACATGAGAGTCCGTCCGTCCGTCCGAAAGAGAGGGGAATGTAGGTACCATCGAAGAGAATGATTCATTGGCAGATAGTGCACCTGCAGGCTTAGCTCAGACCTAAACGTTTTCGCTTCTTTGTAGAATCGCCAAACAAAATGTATGCAAATAACATAAGACGTAACGAACGCTTATGTCATTTTCATACATTTCGTTTGGCAATTCTACAAAGAATTGAAAACGTTTCCGTCTTGTCTAAGCCCCTGGTTATATCAGGTCAGTGTTAGCCGACTCATGTCATCGCTGGTTGGCTGATTTGAAAATAGAATAGGCAGCGCATTCAGAGTGATTATCCTTTAATAGGCTTTTATACCAAATGCGTCTTTGTTTAAGCTCCGAGATTTTCGCCTCTAAACAAAGCGTATATGGTACACTATATAAAATTTGCGTAAGAGACAAAAATGACATCCATTATATATAAATGCATGTTAACCTTAGATAACAAAAACACGCGGAAACGGGAAAACAATAATTATCTTTGTGATTTTTTGTACATTTTGTTAATAATTTAAATGTTGCGTAATTTGTTTTCAGACGCTACAAACAATTGTCTAATGAAAAATAACAAACAAATAAAAAAAATCTGCACTACGCGACGTAGCGACAGGTTGAATTTTATAAAACAGATTTTGTAAACAACACAAACAAAAATAATTTATAACCGTTCTTATTTATCAAAAGTTAATAATAATAATCATTAACATACCTTTAAAGTGGAACATTGGCTACATTATTATCGATTTTGCTACTTCTGATTCAATATACTATATGTACTGACCGACGACTTTTGGAAGTCGTTATATTGTGGTCAAGGCCGAAGTCCGTTAGTCACGTTTGTAAAAAGACAAATCTAATCATTGCTTATTAAGTGTTAAATTGCAAAAGTATTGGACAATGCATTAGTTAAATCAAACACAACAGTTTGCGTATCCTAACTCCCACTATCGTATCGCAATCAATGTCACTTTCGCTAATCATGTGGATTATCTATTATATATTAAGTCTCACTCACTGTAAAAACTCAGTGAAAACAGTGAAGGTCTTATATATAAAAATTTATAAGACCTTCACTGTCCAAATAATTAAAAAGTGTTATAGTATATAATATTAAAAAGTGTTCTTGGTTGGATGCCGCTGTCGATTACGATATAGGAGATAAAGTTGTGGGAATGAGTGGTGGGTCAAAGCCTGTTTTAAAAATGTCTAAACTATCGAATGCAATTTACTAAGTACCCAGTTTGCTTATCCCACCACCTCTGTTTCGACACGACACGACCGCGCCGCATCTGTGCAAATATCAGACCGTTGGACTACTTTCAAGTCCGTTTTACGTTAACTCGTATCCCTTAGAGTTAATAACCTCATTCGTTTCCATTGTTCAAAGTTATGTTGCGTAAATGAGGAATTACACAAATAAGCCTATTACATTAGCAGAGCTTAGAAAATGTAAATTTTACAACAAAATGTAGATTTCTGTTTTCTGCATATCTAATTAATCTTTAATATATAGGTTTTTAAAAAATAAAATACCAAAGTACCTGTTTTTATATTTTTTTATTTTACTGTAATCTGAGAGCTATGAACTTAAATCAAATTTTGAGTAGGTATTTGAGGCAAGCTGAAACCTTGTCATATAATTTTCATATTTCACTACTACCTACATTCTACCTAAAGTAAAAAAATATATTTGAGGCAATAGGTATTTTTATATGTTGTAGTTGGATATTTAAAGTATAGAAAAATAATAAAGTAAAAATAATACGGTGTTTTAACATTGCCAGGCGCGTACAAAAATAGTTTCCGATAATTGTTTGCGAACTTTAAAAAATGTATTTGTGGCAACTTGAAATTTTAATACAGGATATTTCATTACTAAACGATCAGATTCCGATGTGTATTTTTAGAAAGATTCTTTTTTAATTTTGGTTAGCCTCGCTTCTCACTAACCAGGTGTGCAGTGCCGTATTGGGGTGTAATAGGAGAGATACATTACAAGGTTTCAGCTTGCCTCAAATACCTACTCAAGAATTGCTACCAGCTCTTGGTTTACTTGTTATTACTTTAGATTCTAATCAATTCAAACCTTCATCGCCCTACTACTCTGGGAAAAGGCAATTTTCGACTTAGCATAATGTGATGTGAATTTTTATAAAATGTGTAGTAACTATTGTTGGCGATAGAGACAGGCTCGTGAAATAGCGGTCGAGGTCCTTCACCCACTCGCCATAACACGAGCGCCGTGATATGTGACTAACATTGTTACTTGCCACCATTCAAGTTTCGAATCTACTTTTAGCCGATTATAGAGCCAAAAAGAAGTGTAATGATTTTGGCATTTTGCTAGTAGAGTAGTGGGGTTATAGTTTATTCATAGAAGAAGATGGAAACCAAATAATATATACTAAAATAGACGCGCATTTTGTAATAAAATGCGATATGTATTAACCGTTTTACTTAAAAAAAATAGTTTGTTTTTTTAAACAGATATACATACAAGATACAAGACTGAAAAATAAATTAAAAATATTTGATTGCTACAAGCTATACAAATAAACGATGTTGCAGGCCACTCGGACGAAGAAAATTCTCATTTTTGTGAATCTAACTTCTAAACAAATGATAAAGTGCAAATATAAAATTGAATAGTCATTAGTGCCATCATTTATGACACAATCCACGTTACATACTGAGAAAGATGCGGTTTATATACACGAAACCACGATTCAGGCATTTGCTATGTTAATAAGTTAAGATAAACGATGACATCACCTGTCGCATCACCACGCAGTTTCAGTCGCACGACAAGGTTACGACGTTAGCCATTACGACTAAATTTATTGATTCGTTCCATTTTCAACCGTGTTACACAGAATACACACCCAACTACAAGTTGTTAAAGTACTAAAGGTACCATAGAAGATATATAATAATATGTCAATTAAGTGTTACTCGCAATGTTGTGTCGGCTAGGAATTATATTTCACGACAAAATTATGTAAGTTCGACAAATTATATGAATCAAATGAAAGTGTCTATACAATAGTACAATGACAAAATTTAAGGTTTTCCGCAAATATTGATATCTTTGCGGAAAGCCTTTAGGATATAGACGTAAATTCTATAAAATTAGGTAATTTTTAATCAGGTTTGATTTTGTGTGGCGACGATGCACGGCTGCCGTTTGCCTCAAAATGTTGACAAAAGCGTTAACCTTGATAATAACTTAATTCATCTTCAGATTAAAGATACATTTTCTGATTTAAATAAACTAGGGCGACCATTGCAAATATTTCATTTCAATCGAAACCGCAAAGTCAAGTTTATCGGAAAATCGAAAAAACAATTGTCATTATTTTTTATACTAACGGACGTGACAGACGTTATCCTGCCGATCTTCGTCATCAAAATCAGTCAAAAAAAAATCATCGAAATCAGTCCAGTCGATTGCGAAGAGTTTCGTCACGTTTTTTATTTGTTACTAGCTGTCCCGTGGCCCACTTCGTTAGGCGTTTCGTTAGTTGCTATATTTCCCTAATTAGCAGCTCATAAAAGCGTTGAATCACTAAGCCTTGTCCCAGCATTGAAATACTTGGCGTATGGCGTACTTGCATATTCTTGAATTTTGTGTTGGGATCCCATTTGTCCTGTTTGTTGCAGTAACCCATAATTTGCGGATTTCGAGGTCATTAGGAAAACTGTAATTTTATTTAGTTTCATATTATGGGATAACCATGAAATAACCTTATATCAATAATTTTCCCCATTTGATGGGTAATTATTATAGGCAATGTCTGGCAACACATTTTACGCTATTTACACAAAATATAAAAAATACAGCTAAAATTCGATGTTACCATTAGAAAAATATATGTTATTTAAGCATAATATAAATAATTTACGAAAATTAATATAGAAAAACTGTGTTGCTAGCAAAACATATCGAAATTTTCTCTAACTTACGTATGAAAAGAAATTTCGTTAATTTTCCTTCTGCTATCGCTATTACATCCAAAGATTACATCGCACCATTGATTTAACTTTCTGCACAAACGCAGCTTATAAAAAAAACACAAAACAGAAATTAAATGGTTATATTATGGCTTAAAACAATTGAAATTCTTAGGGCCCAGCTGCCCGATCACGAAGCGTCAAACTTTGTTTAGCACAATGCGTGCCTAACATTTAAAAAAAGTGGCCATATGATACGGGACAAAAATTGTGTTTTTTTTCTTGTTCGCAAGCAATACTTAATTAACTAACTCTTTCATGAGCGAATGAAGAGGAAATATACAGCAGTCTATGGATTCTCTGTCTATGGTTGAAATGATTTAGTATAATAAATACACATATCTGAACGCACGCGTAATAATTTTTAATCGTTTTAAAAAAAAATACACATAATAGTTTATTCATCTAATTTAAATAGTTCTATGAACGTATGTATAAATGTCAGTCATTACTAGTCAGATTTTGACAAAAAAATTTGACAGCTCCGAAGCTAAAGAACTTTTAGGGGAGATAACAGATATTTATTTCTTATAAGAACTTACAAAAATTCACTTACATGAGAAAAACAAACATAATATTTAACCTAC
>JAOTAV010000743.1:0-10316 GCA_026546445.1 Cyclargus thomasi | reverse complement strand
ATTTTCCAATAAAAAAAACACAATCTGCTTATTTATTGCCATTAAGGCGGAACAAAGTTCGCCGGGTCAGCTAGTTAATTAATAAATAAGACATTTATCTAGCCTTTGTCATTTTGTGTTTATGTGGCAATCTGACGGTGAAATAATGTTTGAAATCGGTTCGGTACTTTTTGAGTTTATTCGTAACTAACATAAAACAATAGAAAATATACAAATCTTTCCTTTTTATAATTAACAGTGTCATAATTGGAACATAACCTAATATGCTACAGTATAATTTCTTTATAGTGCGGTGGTGAATAAAGTTCGGGTGAGCTTTTCCGGCGAAGGTAAAAACATACATATACATTTATACAGATATATACATACATTTTAAGAGTTTCAGCATTTCTACGGTAACGTCGGTCCGAGCGTATAGAAGCATAGCATTATACGTTTCCTCTTTCTGCAACATGCGCATAAGATTTCATTGAAATTGTAAATGTTGGGCGAGGAATGGACGCGAAGAATCGTATTAATAATACTATAGCTGATTAGCCGAAACTTTGCAAAGAACTTCATATAAAATGTCAAAATTCGTATGCAATTCCGAGCAAGCTTATGATAGGACCATCGGAAGAACTCGTTAAGACATTGCAGTTGTCTTATCCTACTTTGCATACACTAAATACTTTTACGACGAGTCGAGAATTCGTAATGAAAAACCAACTCTTTATAATGGATTCGTCTCGAAATGGAATCTTTAAATTAAAACTTCCTCTGTCTGGTACATTAGCATCTTAAGTGGTGATCTGTGGCAGGTTGGATTCTCATATACTTTTACACGACTTTCTTTGACGTAGATTAAAGTAGAGATAAAGATCTAAGCTAGAAATAGTCTAGATTAGTGGTTCTTAAACTTTTTAAACGACGGAACCCTTTTAGGGAGAAAAATACTTGATAGAACCCTAAAATAAAACAATTGTATTTATATATATTTTCGGAGTCCCCGCAGCCGTGGAGCGACAAGAGAGAGAAGGTTTTGATATTATTGCTAAATTCTTGCGGAACTCAGTCAGAGGTATCACAGAAGCCTAGCGCGTATCACACTAAGAGTATAGAATAAGAAACATTCAACACAACACAATATAGACAAAAAATGAAACGTAAAAAAAACAGAAAGATATACAAAATCCTTAATATTATATTGTGTGATACCAAAAATGGTCATCAGCCCAGTACTAGCAGCAATATGCTTCACTGATTTTGTTTTAGCTGAACTGGAGATGATCGCAACTTCACTGCGCCAAAATTACTATTACTAGGGATAAAAATATCCTATGTCTCTCCCCGAGATTCAAAATATTACCAAACCAAATTTCAGCTAAATCTGTCCAGCGTGAAGAGGTAACAGATAGACAGACACTTTCGCATTTATAGTTTTAGTATGGGCATTATACAAACAAAAGGTATAGCCAGTTCATTAATAGCTTATACGAGTATTGATTGTCTCATTAAATGTCTGTTTTGCCGCTTGCAGAAAGACTATTTATTTGACAGATACAACTTTATTTGACAGATCTTGTATGGAGAATCTTTCAAAAAAGTTGTGGATAGCCCAACAGAAACTTCAACAGTAAGCGGTGAAACAGGCCCTTAGTCTTTTTTCACATGCATACGGTCGCCGTGCCGTATATGGTAATATGAGAGTCTGTAAGAACTTTCACATAGTCAGGCCACCGTGTGTCGTCCGTCCTTACATACTATAAACAGGGTGACCGTCCCAGTCTATAATCAATAGTTTATTATAAAGACTCACCGTTGACAGAAAAACCACGCTTAAGCGGTATTCCGCTCTTAGTCACTCCGAGATTTTATTTTTTTACGATTTTAAGTTTTGTACAATTGTGAGCTTAATCTCATAAAGTTAAGTTTAAACTAAAATCAAATTTTAAGTAATTTTGTGTCAGATAGTCTTGGTGGAATTATTTTATTCAATTTTAAATGGATTTTATATAGTAGTTCGATCAAATATTACTAAGATGTACAGATGTACATCTTAGTAATATTTGATCGAACTTCCCTGATTGTAAATATTAAACTTGTACTTCGAAACGTCAAAATGGCATACAAAATGTAACAACAACCTATCAATTTTTGGCCCCCAGTACAAAATGAAGCGACAGCATTCGACTACTTAACAAGGGACCATCCATAAAGTACATCACGTAAATTTCACGGTTTTAAAACCCCTCCCCCCCCTATCTCAGGTGGTTATATTGCTAGGCCCCCTTCCTGTATTCCTATACATTTGTGATGTCGCAAAATTTGCAATTTTAAGATTCCATTTTAAAATTTGATATGTGATATCACTTAATTAAGGGCCTCCCCACTTGAACTTCTTTGTCACACTTCGGCGACCAACTCCCCCCCCCCCTTACGTTTGACATACTTTATGGATAGACCCAAATATGAAAAGCTAATTTTAATCGTGGAGAAGTCACGTGAAACAGGCAGCTGATATAACATGCACGGTTTAATATCGAGATAGGGTAAAGGTTGGAGCACACAGCCCGACATGAAAACAAAACCATAAAGATGACAAATTTTTATGGTAGTTAGTATAGTGAATAACTTACTAGAAAATAAAAGAGTTCAATTTTAATATTTTCTCAATAAATTATTGAAATTATCTATACATATAATAAAACAGTAAAACTGGCGTGTCTGTACAATTAATATTTTTACAAACTAATCAATGTGGCTTAGGAACAGTTATAGAACACAAATCGACAAAAAAGTTGTCTGTTTATCTGTTTGTATTGTGCGCTAATCTTCTAAACTACTGAACGGATTCGAATAAGTCTATTTCTATTTAATAGCTATTATGTATAGGCAGCACAAATGATACTTTTTATTCCGGGAAAATGTACGGTTACGGTGTAATACAAATTTTCGCGCAACGAAATTGCGGGCATCAACTAGCTAATTAATATTTTTTTCTGAACGCCTCATTCTTTTAGTGCCTATGCTGTCTCACTGCTCTCAGAGTCCTCCACTCTGGTCGTTTCAGTGCGTGGGTGCCGTATGTGTGTGAGTGGTGACGCGTGCGAGATGGAATTGTGTGTAAGGTGCGAGTCAGATTCCTATATGAAAATAATAATTATAATAAATAGTTGCTCTACTGCCCCTGGTTGCTTCACTGGCCTCCTGCTGAGCTCCCGGTCTCTCTTGACGTGCCATAATCAATGCCACCCTAGTGGCATAACAGTGCTGACCCCGACTGAAAAAAATATCCCGATTGAAAAGAAAATACCCCAGCTGAAAAGAAAATATCCCAGCTGAAAAGAAAATATCCCAGCTGAAAATAAAATATCCTGACGTACCGAGGACCCTAGTGGCATAACACAGCGCGACCATAGGCCAGTCTGGCTGGTGTTTGTCGAGATCATCTCGCCATCTCTTTCGAGGCTGGCTACGGTGATACTGCCCATCGCATGGTACCCAGATATACTCAGGGCCGAAAACAATTTAAAATATCTCAAAATTTTTTACTTTTCGAGCATCAAAAATTAAAGCATTAAGCGGTACCTGTCATTTCATTTTAATAAAATGGTGTATTTGTTAATTTCCTTGTGTACAATAAACTGTAAATAAATAAATAAAAACGTTGTATGTGATAACCCTAAAAGTCGTAGAGGTGTATTTTTCGTAGCTCGTAGCGTCGTAGTGGTGCTACGGTGTATTATGCACGGCGTAGCACTGAGCTCTGTACTGTAATTCCGCATACATTTTTCATAGCCTTTGTATGTGTAAATATTGTCAGTATAAAGTATTGTAGATAGTTTTGAAATAGGTTAAATAGCTGGATAGAATTTAAAATAATAGATGATCCGCTAAACTTTCTATCGATTTTTAGGGTTCTAATGGGTTATTATGACCTTTTATTTCCAAGCAACGTTTTTGATTCTTTATGGAATCGCCAATAAAATGTATGGAAATGATATAAGTGGTAACGAACGCCTATGTCATTTAAATACATTTTGTTTGGATTTTCTTTTTTTATCTATGGACGCTTCATACCACGTCAGTCTGGCCCCGTATTTAGTACCTGAAGGACTTGTGTTACGGGCACCAGACAACGGAAATATATTTAACACTTTTATACTATACACATTTTCAAGATTTTCATTATACACATCCACGACCCAGGAACTTTAGAAAAACTTTCGTTCCGTCGGCGGGATTCTAACCCGCGACCCCCGGCGTGAGCTACCAAGGTGCTCAACCACTGCGCCACAGAGGTCGTCGAAATTAGAGAAGTTGAAAGAGATACAGATCGGGTATCTATGTAATTTAGTCGCGTTACGTTAAACCCAGTCGACAGATCAGAGCGTGTGTCAATCGTGTGTGATCAAGTGGCTCTCTTTCAATTTTTCCTATTATACATGATACTAAGTACATGCTAAGTACTTAGTGCTGTCTATTAATGCCCCGCATTATTACCCGCGATTAATCCCAGCAAAATTAATTGTAATATTTTGCTGCACTAAAAAGATTTCTATGTTCAGGATGTCAGCTTACTCCATGCCAAACAAAAACCGCTCCAACCCTTTAAACGTTTGAAGGTAACGAAATACAAACAACGTACAAATTTTTGCATTGAGTATCATACTAGTAGAAAGTGGGGTTAGTTTTTAACTTTTGCGACTTTCTTGAGCTCTTTGCACCTGTCGAAAGGTATCGTCATGCCTTGATTGGTTTTGTCTGATAGTTGCTTAATTCGGATTTTGTGATTATTTACAACGATTCTTGTATATAAATACTTTTCCGTCTGCGCTTTGGACTAATGACCCTGTGACCGGTCTTGAATGAAAAATGACTGCGTCGCGGAGTTATGCAACGCAACGCTGTTCTAATGTGTGTCATCTGCTAAAGTTTACATGCCTGACTTCAAGTTCTACGTTAATGGGAGGGTCAAGAAAATACGTTGTAGTCGTTATGAGGTAATTTGTTTATTCAATAATACTGTGTCGAGATCACCACCAACCGCTGCCGCTGCCGTATCCGCCGCCACCGGAAGACCATCCGCTGCTTCCGCCGCCGCTCTTCCAGCCACCACCGCTGCCTCCTGAGGACCAGCCACCGCCGCTGCCGCCGAGTTTCCAGCCGCCGCCTCCGCCGCCGCTGGACCAGCCGCTGCTGCCACCTCCGAGTTTCCAGCCGCCGCTGCCTCCGGAGGACCAGCCGCTGCCTCCGCCGCTCTTCCAGCCGCTGCCTCCGCCGCTCTTCCAGCCGCCGCCGCTGCCGCCGCTGGACCAACCTCCGTGGCCACCTCCTGAACAAGGATTTTGAAATGTAGAATACTTAGTCGGATTAGTCATATTGCTATTGTCGTCTCAGTATTAATATAAAGTGCGTCGAGGCTCGAGATGTATTTTAGGAGGCATCGCAACTACATCTCATTAGTGGACTAGCAGTTTGTCTTTTCACTTTTTGACTCCAATAAGGTTATTGTAAATACACAGACAGATGGCGAGACTCCCTGAAGCTAGATTTATCTTTATGACTCTTACCTAGTCGTAGCAGTTAACAAAATTGTGAAATTCGTTGATTCATATCGATCGAGTGAACGGATGGCCGTGCGGTCTTTTGACCTCTGGTAATTGTTGGCGAACGCCCGTAGTTAATGGTACTGAGTATTGACATGGCATTTGATTTGCGGCTAATGCCAGTTCATACACAATGTAGAGCAAACCAATTTCACAAGTATTAAGTTAAATTTTGATCTCTATCATAAGTTAATTATATTATTTATACGTAACTAAATAAAAATACTGGAGAGACACACCGGAAGTAAATACTTTTAGCGTGATGATACTTAATTTTTAGTCAGTTTGGACTTTGGTCTTAAATTTGTAGTTTTCATAATCTTTTTAGGTGAAGATTTTTGTTGATTTTTATCGCAAGTTACAAATTAATTTGTATAATTTGAATAAAATTAATTACCGTAACCGCCGCCGCCGCCCCCAGTGGTGATCACCTTAATGATCTTCACCTCTGTAAAAATAAAAGTTACAAACGTTTAAGGTTGAAGAAGTTGTGTGATTTCATAATAGCCTAGAAATACATAAATAATTTGAATAAAAATTTCTTACATATAGTTAACTATGTAAAATATTATTATCTATAAATTAATTCAAAATTCATAATTTTAGGTACTACAGTGAAATTGCTTAACTAGAGGTTTTAATATCTTACACAATTTTTGTCAACAATAGTTAAAAATGCTTTAATAAAATGTATGTTTATGAATTCATATTTTAAATGTAGGTCTAGGTACCTATATTAGCATTTAATTATCAAATTTTTTAATTGTAAAACCACAGGCTGCATATTCACCAATATGAGACTAAAAAAAATCCAATTATTGACGCTATCGAATGATCGTGAACTACCACAAAAACTCTTTTTAAAATTTCCGTTCACATCCCTTCGGGAATAGTCCGAACATAGGAAGGTGGGAAGAGGTCTTTATTACATGTGGTGATTATATTATCTAGTTTAAGAATAGCCCAATTACATAAGCATAGACCAAGTTTAAGATAGGCTTATAATTCGTTTACAAAATGATAATCCTTAGTCCTTAACATACCATCAAATAATAAGAAGGCCGTTTTCTTTATGCACAACTCATTAACCTATTGTGGACTATTTAGGTCAATGTTTTTCAAACTGGCCTATGTAAAGACACACACAACACTCTAAGGTCAGAAGGGATGGCAAACCGCGAGGGGTGGCCCAAGGGCTTATGGACCGAACGGGTCAAGAACTATTTAATACATTGTACCTACTAGAAATTAACTATTAACGCGACCAAAATTCGTAGGTCTGCATCAACTATAGTGAGTATCCGTATTATGTACAATCAGAGCTTATAATTCGTTCGCAGAGAAGTTGAAACAGATACAGATCGTGAATCTAAATAATTTGGCCGTGCTATGTCAAACTCAGCCGACAAATCACCGCTTACATGAAATTGACATATTCTGACCAAATGACATAGGTCCGTCAACTGGCTCACTTTCAATTTCCCTCATTATATAACGTACATAAAACGAAAGCTCCTTTCCCATTCCCTATTCCCTCATAAAGGCCAGCAACGCATTTGCGACTCTTCGGATGTTACGAGCGTCCGAGTGTCCATGGGCGACAGCAATTGCTTTTCATCAGGTAACCCGTCTGCTCGCTTACCCCCTAAATATAATTTAAAAAACAGTAAGTACGTACACCATAACTTTTATATTTATGTGGTTTAGAGAAAATACTCACGGCTGCCGCCTCCATGGCCGCCCCCGTATCCACCGCCGCTGGACCAGCCGTTGCTGCCACCGCCGTGTCCGCCGCCGGACGACCAGCCGCTGCTGCCACCACCGTAGCCACCGCCGCTGGACCAGCCGCCACCACCGCTCGGCCAGCCGCTGCCGCCGGAGGACCAGCCGCTGCTGCCACCTCCGTAGCCGCCACCGCCGCCGGACCAGCCGCCGCCGCCACCACCGATGTACCCGGCCTGGGCGACTACCGCCACGGCTAATAAGCAGACGAATACCTGAAAATACGATAGTTCTGTGTTACTATATTCAGTTCTTCTTGTTCCCAAAATCAGAGTTCATGAGTTAATATTGGTCGTGAGGAGGGGCCTATTAAGCAGTAAAAAGCTATAGGGTGATGATGATGAATATCCTGGATAGCTTTTTATTCAAACAATTTAGTATATTTCAATAAATTCACTAAGCGTGATAGTGGGGATTCGGGAATGCTAGGGTATGAGCTAGCTAGAGCACATTAATCCATAACTAAACCACCCTTTTTTTCCAAAATTGATTGATTTTTTCCAAAAGATCTTTGTTTTTTTTTTATGTGTGACACAAGTGAAGACATGTATTTACCTTCATGTTGGTGAGTGTATGAGGAGTTGTCGGCGTAGTGTGTTATATACCGGCGCTCCCACCAGCCGGCCGGCCGCTGCGTCGGGGCCGTGAGACGGAGAACGGAAGCTCTTCCGACTGACGCAAGCCATTGTCCCTGCAGACCGGACCATCACGCCCAATTTGATGTAGGGCTTTAGGGCGTTACATATCGGCTGCTTTACATTTTCATAGTTTTGGTTATCGTTTTCTGATAATATTGGCTATAGACGGTTGTCAATGGTCATTTTACAGAGCCTCAGCTTCACATGGGCAATAGATTTTTTGACGACCTCTGTGGCTCAGTTGGAAAGCGCGTTGGTAGCTAAAGCCGGGGGTCGCGGGTTCGAATCCCGCCGAGGGACCAAGTTTTTCAATGTTCCTGGGTCTTGGATGTGTATTATATAATAAAAATCTTAAATATGTGTATAGTATAAAAGTATTAAATATAATTCCGTTTTCTGGTACTTGTAACACAAGTCCATTTGATACTTACCGTGGGACCGGACTGACGTGGTGTTAAGCGTCCACAGATATTATATTATATATTTAATAATAATAATAATCCGAATACTTCAAACTCTATTTACAATTAAGTACATATTACATCAATTAACATTGATGTAATATTTACTTAACTCCAATATAAGATTCAAAAATACGATTTTTCGAGACGAAAGAAATAAAAGTAACATAATATAAAGAATTCTTGTTCTTATTATTTTCTAGCTCCAAAGCAACATAGTACATTAGTTGAAAATTTCAAATTGCATCCACTACGAACGAACTTTCATAATACGACTACAACCGCTATTCATAAAAATCAAAAGTTTTAAACTAAATTTTCAAACAATGTAGCAATTTTAATAATAAAGTTATGGCATAAAAGTTGTATGCGCTTTATTATTGCTTACAAAATTATTTTATGGGTATCTAGCTTATTGCTGAACGTCTCATTAATAAGAACACCCCTATTAGGTTTTTTTATTAACTTAGGGGGGTAGCGAGGAGACGGGTAACCCGATGGTAAGCGACTACCGTCTCCCATGGATGCTTGTGACAGCAGAAGCGTTGCAAGTGCGTTGCCATAGGGATAGGGAAGTTTGGCATGCGGTAAACTCATTGGACGAAACACAGCGCAACGCTATATCACGCCAGTTTTCTGCAAGGACTTGGTAAAGGGGTACAAAGATTTTCCGCTCGCGTATTATAGATATTGTAATACCCTTGAATGTCCTTGAAAGCTGTACAGTGTAGTTTTACAACTACACTACAGTACTGCTTAGACTCTAAGCTCTCAAGATGCGTCTGCTTAGTAGTTAGACTTTTGGTTTGCACTCGACGTGGTGCTAGGTTCGAACTCAGGTGGAGGCGGGGACCAATGAGACATTTTCCGATCTCAAGTAGTAGTGTAGTAGTGGGAGGGCCATGCTTCGGCTCAAATGGGCCGGCTCGACCAAAGTGATACCACGGCCTCACAGAAAACTGGCGTGAAACGGCATCGTGCTAAGTTAAGGTAGACCTTTGGTTTGCACTCGACAGGGTGCTAGGTTCGAACTCAGGTAGAGGCGTGTTCCAATGAGACATTTTTAGACCTCAAGTACATAATTCGGATGCTTCGGTTACAGTGGGCCGGCTCGACCAGAGTGATACTACGACCTCATAGAAAACTGGCCTCAGGTGGAGGCGTGTTCCAATGAATTATTTTCTCAGCTCAAGTGCACAATATGGATGCTCACTTACGTGGGAAGCCTTACTTCGGCACAAATGGGCCGGCTCTGTCAGTAAACACCACGGTCCACGGTCTAACTCTCTACCCGCTCTATTCCTGTTCCCTATTTCTTTAGATTATATCATCATAAAAGGCTAGCAACGCACTTGAAATTTTTTTGATGTTGCAAGTATCCATGGGCGACGACAGTTGCTTTCCATCAGGTAACCCGTCTGCTCGTTTGCCCCCTAAATATCATAAAAAGGTACGATATCCAGACAAACCTACTTTTCTATACTAATAATATAAAGCGGAAGAGTTTGTTTGAACGCGCTAATCTCGGGCACTACTGACAAGATTTGAAAAAATATTTTTGTTTCGGTCAGTCTATTAATCGAGGAAGGCTATAGGCTATATAAGATCACGCTACAACCAATAGGAGACGAGCAGTAATAAAAAAAATTGTGAAACAGGATTTATAGTTAATAATAATTATTTTTTAACAAAAAATTAAAAAATAATAATTTCACCCTTTTTAGTGCAGTGGCGTAACTACATGGTGGTAAGCCGGCAAAATGCAATGGGCCCCCAGCCGAAAGGGGCCCCCGATCAGATCCCTAGACAATTACATTTTTCATTCATAAAAGGGACTTTTGTAC
>JAOTAV010000742.1:0-34767 GCA_026546445.1 Cyclargus thomasi | reverse complement strand
TTTGTAACAACCAGTTAGAAGAAGTAAGCCTTCAAAGATAGGTGAATTTGGCAATTTGGCGGCTCTAATCGCCTTAATAACGTTTGGTTACCCTTGACTTCGTTTGTTTTGTCGATGCATTAAACCTGAGGACAGCATGTGATATTGTCATTGTTGATATTTACTCACTCTAAGATAATACAGATGATGTTGTTAGAAAAAAAAATTTAAATGCAATGTAAAATATAAATGTAAGATTAGATTTTATATTTACTGAAGCATGTTCTAAGAAACAGTTATTTACAATTTACGATTAACTCGAAATCTTGTTGGGTATATTTAATATGAGCAATAAATTACGTTGAAAAAAAAACTCTGTATTTAAAAACGAAGCAACAAGGAAATTAATACATAACAGAATTAAAGTCTGCTAATCGTACAATCCCAACGTTCACACCGCAAACCCATCGAAAATGTTTTTATGTGATTACTCATACATTTCCACTCCCGAGACCCTCATGATCGCTAAACGCCTCAAAGTTATATAGCTTTTTTATCGGAGCACTCTTTTTGATTGTGACACATTTCAGACTCTTCTTGTCTCCATTAAATACTTTTTGACAAGCGATTTTTAATATTATGTCCACTTACTTTTACTGATTTTTAATGTTTGGTAATTGTAGGTGTAAATCTCTTGCATTCCGTTTTATTTTTATTTTTGAATACAACAGGTAATTAATGTTTACAATTTTTGGTTATGCAATTTTGAGAATTACAAGTACATAAACATGTTTGTTATTAAAACTGTTTGATATAACACAGTTTTTAACACTTATTTGTTCACATTAACTAGTTTAACAAATATATTTAAGAGCATTTTATTCAATACCATTTTTTAAGTCTTACATCTTAGTATACAAAAGTCAAATGCGATCTATTAATGCACAGCCCAAACCACTAGACAGGTCGGTCTGAAATTTAGCATGAAGGCAGATGCAATCTGACATCTACAAGTATCTCATGCTGACGCATTAGCTACTAAGTAATTTTGATGAATTCCATCACCAAGGGCATTAATAAAGAATGAGAGTTCTTACAAAAACACTAACCGAGAGCTCGAAATATAGTGCTACACATTAATATATATTATTATCACTTTAACACACAGGCGTTAATTTCTTTACAGTACAATTTATTACAATGTTTACATGCCTCCGTGTAAGTAACCAAGATTATGATTATCTTGTAAAAACCCATCTTCATAAATACTAACCGCGCTGGTTCTTGTCAGATAATATCGTATAATGGGGTTTCATTACCTAATAATTATGTACATTATAATTAGAAGCAAGATCGTAAGTGCATTAATTATCACTTACTTAGGTTTTTTCCAGTTTAGTTGCTTAGACATGGGAATGTAGCGGACTATTTCTTTCATTGTTTTTGTTTGCTAATTTATTAAGTGCATCTGCCATTTTGATGGTTGACAAATGAATACATAATATTTCCTTTTATTCCCGTATCGAGTTACACTTCTCATAGACTTACGGTATTTTTTTTTGGATGCCCTTTATCAACAATCCTAATAACAATTTTCATAATACTTTTCATAACATCAGAAGTATTTACAGTGGATTTGATATGACCAAACTAATTATATTTCTCATGGTCTCCCGGTGAACTGAATTACTATTGCATCTATCATGTCTAACGACACGTGAGCGGTGCGGCGACGCGCGAGGCCCGATTAGTGAACGCTCCGTGGCTCGTATTTCGAGCTCCTTCGTTATGTCGCTTCAATTGATATTGTATTAAAGCCACTCAGACGTAACTTATGGTATCTTAATAGATTATAGATGGTCATCAGTGATGGTCTCTTCGAGCATCTATGCCATCTACACATCAGATTATCAAATTCCATTCGGGCGAAGTAGCTTATGCAGAATTTTTTAAATACCTATATAAATCACAATTTGCCTCCTCCTCTCAATTTGTAAATTTCAGAAACCGATCATCCTTTTCTCCACTTTTGAAAATTATAACATTTACATCCCAGCTCTAAGTTTTAAATAAAGCATTAGATACAAGAATTACTACAGATGTGACTTAAGTGGTTGGAAGATATACTGTACAAGAGGATTCACAATTCTCTACTCGTAATGCAGTTATATCTTATAAAACGTAATAATTAAAAGGCTTATTTTATGGTACAAATAATAATATAAAAGTCATTACATTGGTCATCAAAAGCACACCTGCGTTTGATTTGATTGTGATTAATCTGATGATCGAAAAAGATGCATCACCGATGACATATTACATCTATTCTAATATTGTTAATGAAAAAGTATGTTTATTTTACTTGCTTTTTTGTTGGTCCTACCTTTACACCCGAATGTAACAAAGGCTACTTTGACTTTAGAAAGACATTGTTTCTGATATTCATATTTACAATTTTCAAACTCTACGCAAGTGAAATCGCAGGCAAAAGCTAGTCTAGTATATCCTCCTGTTGTAGTAACACTCATCCATATCCCGAAAGCAATGGTTGTGATACTTCTTGGCAAGACCATTATGATATTGGATCGGTCTGGGTCCATTAAACCTGTTTATTTTCGGTTTATTTGACTTTGTAACTGGGTGTATTGATTTAGGATGCCAGCTGTCGGTAGCTGATAGGAGCTCAATATTCGTTACTCAACAAGTAAATACTTAATAGTCCTTTCAGTGAAATGCTTTATATTTATAGAATCTGCGTTTCCTAGCTTTAATCTGTTAGGAGCTACCTAGAACGATTTTGGAATTCAAAGCTATTTAACGAATTACCCCCATCAGATTTTAGAATTTCACATAATCTTTTTAAAAACACTTTTTGATCGCCTCACTCTACCTCCATTAAGTATGTCTAATTTATTTTATTACGAAATATTTTAAATCATATCAGTTCCGTCTATCCTTTTAAATCATCTGCTGATTTAGCATCTCGAACGTGTAGTAGTTTATTAGTCAGAAGGGCGTTCGGTTCCCTTGATCGCGTTACAATAATCGCTTCTGATAGAATCGTGAGCTCTGTAATATGCACATTAATATTTGTATCTGAACGCATATTAGATTGAAGCCACACTGCTCCAGTGCGTTTTACCCTGACATGCTCAATCGTTGCGATGTTTTTAAATAGATTGATGTTTAGAGAGCTGGGATGTGTCATTTGCTACCACGCGCGTCAAAGCTATTATGTAGGTCCATATAGCTTGGGCGTTATCACAACGTCGATGCGACGCATGCAAAGCGATTCATGGCAGCGCGGTGTGGTCTCGCTCTTATGTCTTGCAATTACTGGGCGCATGAGATGATGATTTTGTAATATCCTTGATTGTAAGATTCGTCATAGAGCCCTCAATCGTCGGAATGGATCATTAAGATTATGACCATTACAACAAATTGTGTGTCATGGATCTAAGATGCTTCGGCACGAATAGACCTTCAAGACAAGAACAGAAGAACAATTTCGTCAGAAGGTTTTTAACGGTAGATACGACTGAAGGTTTCTTAACAGTACGAGTTGAACGTAAATTATGAAAAATTGCCGTTTCGACACACCTGCTTCTTTATCTCCAAACGTCTAATAAGCCCATGTATGGCGATACCAAAATACCACACCAAATACGTTATATTGTCAAGAAAATGGCATAAATTGTAATATACAATTTTCCTATTAGGGTCAAGAATAGATAAACGACCTTCGTTTTATATTTTGACGTTCACTCGCTGCCGCCTACGTACTCCTTATATAGATAACATGCCTTCAGGGTCGCCGTTGGATCTTTTAGTTACCTTTCCTATTCATCATCATCAGCTAACCACCGTTGCAGTGTCCTCGTGATTGGATCAGTGAAATCATTTACGAAATTCATAAGCGAAAATATGTGTTTGTGTGATGTTTTTAGCAATTTTATACTTACTTGAAGTATTTGGGAAACTTTTGTTTAATGATATTTAGGAAGCGAGGGAGCAGACGGGTTACCTGATAGAAAGTGACTGCCGTAGCCCATGGACACTCGTGACATCCGAAGAGTCTCAAGTGCATTGCCAGCCTTTATGAGGGAATAGGGAATGGGAATAGGGGAATTAGGGAAGTTGGGCCACCGGTAAACTCACTCACTGAAAGAAACACAACACAACGCCGTTTCACGCCAGTTTTCTGTGATCGTGGTCACTCCGGTCGAGCCGGCCCATTCGGACTGAATGGTTTTCTCACCGCAATGAGCATCCGTATTATATACTTGACATTGGTACACGCCACCACCGGGGTTCGATCCTGCACCCTCTCGAGTGCGAACCAAATTCATTACCCATTAGGCTACGGACGCTCTGTTTGAATTAAAGTCTAAGTAGACGATCAATGTTACCATAGCCCTGGCTTTGTTACAACTTGGATCACATCTCTAGCTACGATTGGGCAGCTTAGCGGAAACTTGGGAATATTTTAACTACGTAGTTAATAGTTTCAACAGAAAATGCTAATGAAGTTTTTACGTCTGAAGTTTCAACTT
This sequence comes from Cyclargus thomasi, assembly GCA_026546445.1. NCBI lineage: Eukaryota > Metazoa > Arthropoda > Insecta > Lepidoptera > Lycaenidae > Cyclargus > Cyclargus thomasi. The sequence goes on along the minus strand of JAOTAV010000742.1, from coordinate 30,235 downwards.
CAAACTTGAATTTTTATTGTTTGACTTACCGTTTCTTTTTCTTGAAAATCCCTTTAATTTTACTTTTAAGAGATCTCGGATTTGTTTTTTTTTTTTTTTATGTACAATTTAAAAAGTCGTAACCGCACACTTTTTGGAGTAAAACTAATTCTCTTACTACTTGAAGTATCGTAACAGATTGATTGCGAAAAAACTGTGGAGCCTGTTAAATTAGTATAGATGACAAACATCCAGATGTATTCACACGTTTTTATGTAAACAAGTCGTGAATGGAGAGACGAATCTGATAGAATCGCCGGACATATTCGCATCATTCATACGTCGTTGTATCTCATCACCATATTTAGAGATCCGTAAAACATACAAAAAACCAATTTATTTAAATCGCATAAGAGTTAGATTTCTTTTTGCTAATTTCAAATCAGTAAAGAAATGGAATAATTCTCAAGCGCCTTATGACCGCAGCTTCGTTTGCATGGAATCTAAAAATCGCATGAAAATACGAGTATGTTTGGAACATGACGTTTTTCTAAGACCAAAATTTCAGTCTCAATTATTTTCGCTTAGCCTTTATGTGATGTCTTTCGGCTATTTCGTCGCAATCAAACACAACAATCGCAACGGAATCATTACTCTGCATCAACTAATGTTAGAGTATTTTATCGAAATCATGCGGAACCCATGCCACAAATACGATTCTCGCTTGACCGGCTTATCCGCGCCACTAAATCGGCGGGTCGTTCAACCGTTTTACATTTCGTATCCGTAAAAATATCAACGCCAAAATTTTAGGTTAAGCGCCTTATAAATTTTTATGAAAAATATTTATAATTCGCACAAATATTAGTAAGGCAATAACAGATGTTTATTTTTTCGCAGGTAATTATTCATGTTGGGTTCTGGTGCTCATGGACTGAGTTTCATCAAAAAGAGTTAAGTTGTAAGTAAATGTTTTTAACTGGAAAATGTTTTGAAAAATTTAGTCTTAGTCACTTCTATTAATTCTTTTTTTTTATTTTAAGTTTCTAATGTTAAAATTTATTCGTAACATAGGTTTCACTAACTCCGCCCTTGGATTCGCTCGCGTTAAGAAGTATTTTCATACAAACTTTTGTCGCCTATTTAATCGCCTTGCTAGTGGAATTTATTTATAAAAAAATACTTTCTTAGCGGATGTCTACGTCATGCCAAATTTTAGCCCGATCCGTGCAGTGGTTTGAGCTGTGCGTTGATACATGACTATAAATTCTAAGTTTAATATAATTTAATAGTTTAATATAATTCTTTAATCTAAGTTAAAGAAAACCTTACTTTTATGGCGACCCTTTTTCAGGAACTTATAGCTCAGAGCCATATTGACGTGGTGTAAAGCGTCAACAGATATAAGCATTGTCCCAGCTTCACTTACTTTACCATTAATAACAATAATTAAGCCTAAATTTAAGGGAGCATGATATTTTTCCAGAATAAATATTAGCCTATGTCACTCACCATGTTTTCGACTAAGCTCATAAAAATCAATTGTGGGGGTGCTGAGGAACAGTAATAGAACACAAATCGACAAAAAAAGTTATCTGTTCGTCTGTTTGTACGCGCTAATCTCCGAAACAACTGAACGGATTCGAATAAATATTTTTTTGTTTAATAGCTATTAGGTCTGAGCAACACATAGGATACTGTTTATCTCGGGAAAATGTGCGGTTCCCGCGTGATATACAAATTTTTGCGCACCAACTAGTTTATGATATTTATGTGGAAGTGTGGATTTTAGTTCTTAACAGCAACAGATACAATGAGTAATATCGATGCTTAACCGTCTCAACCTCGTATCTTAAAAATGGCTACATTGCATTGGTCAAATAAAACTGATTATATATTTTTTTTCTTAGTAATCGTACAAAACTAGATATGAGGGTTTTTGATGAGGTAACAATTTACTTATCAAATAACCTCATATTTGGTTTTGTATAATTACTAAGAAAAAAAATATAATCAGGTTTTTTTTTTGTCTCCTGAAACGTAGCCATTTTTAAGATACGAGGTCGAGGCGGTTAGGCATCGATATATTTCAGTCCACGTAGACACAGCGTGCCGTAGACACCTCCAAATGTGACTGTACCTAAAACAAGTTCAACGACCGCGTTATCGTTAACTATTCGCGTATCGCTATATTTAGATGATGCACGTAGTATATAAAATTATGTAAATTATATCAAACTAGCTGTCGCCCGCGATTCTGTCCGCGTAATAACGTTTCTCCTTTGAAATTTTTCCTGATTTTTTTTTGCTGCGAACCTCATGGACCCCGAGAAGTTTCCAACGAATGCAAAACCTTGGAAATCGTTGTGCGTTTCGAATTTCATATAATAGATAGTCATTTTTATATAATAGATAGACGGAAAACGTAAGAAAATGAATCCAGTTTTTTAATCCAGTTTTTTTTCGGTACCCTACATTAGCCTCAATTTTATCCGTTTTATGCTGGAGTCATTTTAAGAATAATATACTATCTGAGCAGACCAGGCAGACTTTGTCCCGCTGGCCTCGGTTTGTGAATCTAAAGCATTCTCAAGTCCATTAAATAACACAAATGAAACATTTCGGTGACAAACACACGCACACAAGAATTATATTTAACATAGGATATTTAGGTATACTAAATTGACATCGTGAAAAAATAAATATATCATAGATACGTCATGTCCGTCTGTCCGTTCATGTTGAAAGCCGCTTTGTTCTGGAAAACATAATTTCCACGCAAAAAACGTACTCTCAGCACAAAGTAGCTACAGACATTTTTTTAATCGCCACCTAGCTGTCAGCGCGTTGATGATGATGAGTATCGGCGGGCATGGGCGCGACGATGATGTGTCCGCGACCCGCCGACATCATGGTACACCCAGCAAAGGTCAGGAGTCATTGACACTCGAGGACGTTCGTTGACGCTCAAAACAGATTATCATAACTTTAAAAACACATTTTCGCGTTTAAATAGTCGATGAAAAAAACATGTGAGCTAAAATCCGAATGAAAGACGTTGTGGGTTATGAAGTAAACAATTGAAGGCCTAAGTGTAAGAAGCGGACACCTAGCATTTTGCAACCTGAGTATATACTTATTTTTCGCCATAAAATTTTGACAAATCTTGCAACTTACCTGTTGAATTATTTGGCTACTGTATCTAGCTATACATTATTTTAATTTCAATTGATTTATCGGACCAAAAAGCGTCCATTAACGCAAAAATACGGGATTTTTAAATCTTAGTTATCCGCTTCTTCCACTTATGTCTTCAATTTTTGTTTAACGTGTAACAAAAATTTTCTAAGAAATGTGCGAAAATAGCCAATCGTCAAAAATATATTTATTTTATTGTAATAAAGTTTTTACACAAAAAAAAACATTTCTTCACAATAAATCATCAGTGAACTTGGAATTAAGTATGTGAACGAGTAAAGCGGTATACCATTATTTTTACTTACAATTTATTATTATGTTTTTATGGATAAATGTGGTTTTTAAAAAAACATATTAACTTATAAAACAAAAATCTCTTAAAAATTAGGGTGTGCAGTCTTGATGATCTCGGATTAGTGAACGATCGCGGGTTAAGTGTCACTGACCCCGCTCGGTTCGTTCAACTTTAAATCATTGAGTCAAAACTTTAAAACTATTGATAACCTCGCTCTTTACGGTTGATCGCCGAAAAAGACGCACACATTCCCCGATCAAATATTAATAAAATGCACAGATCCCTTCAAAATTGAATTATAAATCTTGGTGCCAACCAAGACTATCTCACACAAAACTACTTAAATCAATATCGAGTGTATTGAAAAATATAATTTAACGAGTTAACGCTCACATACGTACAAAAGTTAAAATCGCGGTCTCGGAGCGACTAGGAGCGGAATAGCGCTCAAGCGCGGTTTTGCCGGTGCTACTTTTTAGACGGCAGCTGTGAATTTTTATAATATTTGATCAAAACACACGTTAGTATATTTCTTAATTTAAAAAAAAATGCTGGCTGCGTATTTTGTCGTGGGAAAACCATGCTTCGGCACGAATGGGTCGGCTTGACCAGATAAAACGGCCTTACAGAAAACCGGCGTTGTGCTGTGTTTCGTTCAGTGAGTGAATTTTCCGGTGGCCCAAATTCCCTAATCCACCTATCCCTATTCCCGTTACCTATTCCCTTAAAAAGGTCGGCAACGCACTTGCGACTCTTTCGATGTCACGAGTGTCCGTGAGCGTCGGCAGTTGCTTTCCATCAAGTAACCCGTCTGCTCGCTTGCCCCCTAAATGTCATTAAATGCGCACTCTTTCCCCACGACGGCAGACTTCTTGAACGAAGCAGCGGTCACAAGGTAGGCTATAAAAATACGATTTAAGTAGACCAATTGCATTATAACGGGAGAAAGGTAACGCTCATTGTGGAGATGATTAGTTTTCGGATTAAGGTCGCCCCATACCGCGTCTTATTATGAACATGATTACCATAATACAGGGTAATGTGTTCATCAACTGGTTATTGGATCTATCCGAAATGTGAATGGGTTGAATGATGGGACATCATTACAAGTGACATTACTTGACCGATTTGTACGTTTGTATATTATTTTTTTGCGAGCTGTGTCACGGTTTTACACTAGTACAGCAATAAATATAAACTGATTTGATTTAACTTGATTTTCACTTGCTAATCTTAAACCGTTAATGTATGTGATTTAAAATGTGAAATTTATTATTATTATATTAATAAGCGAGCGGAAAACTTTGTACCCCTCGTTACAAAAGATGCGTAGATATAAAAGCATGAAATTTCTCCCAGTCATAGTTGATATGGAGGAGGAGCGTAGAATACCAATATTATTTTAAACCATGCTTTAATTTTGGATATTTTTAATAAATAAAATGCTACGCACACTACTTTTAATTTTTGGCAAAGACTTAGTTGAAAGGATGAAGGGTTACATAGGCTACTTTTTGTGTTAAAAAAACAGACTACAACAATAATATGCGTATTTTTTCGCGACTTTCGAAATCTACGCGAGCGATGCCACGAGTAAAAGTTAGTAAGAACACAAAGAGATTCGTAGGAAAATTGATGGTCTGCATAATATGTGTCAAAAAAGTTTGCATGGAACTTCACCTCAGCATCTCGTGACATGTCGTTGTGCCCAATTGAGTACACCCCTACAGAGGAGGATTTTTTTAATTTTAATTTTATTTACACATAGTTTTTATATTGATATTACTGTTGGTTTAATTTTGGCGGATGGGTTAAGTAAGGTATCAAAGCTAAGTCACCTTGGCAAATGTACCTTAGACTAGGGGTTTCGCTTCTTTGTAGAATCACCAAACAAAATGCGACATATAAGCGTTCGTTACGCCATATGTCATTTTCATACATTCTGTTTGGCTGTTCTACAAAGAAGTGAAAACGTTTAGGTCTTGGCTAAACCCCGTAGTCCGGTTCACCAATTCGTCGCGTGTCCAGATAATATTTCTGGATGTCACGATTGACGCCGCGTATTTTTATCGCATTTCATGTTTACATATGCGTAGTCCGCGGTCGTTGACCTTCTTATATATGTCAATATGTATTTGAGATTCAGATTTTTGACTGTCTGTTCAAACAGCACATCGTGTTGCCCTAAAATTGACGTCTGGCATATTTGTCTATTTTTTTTTATTTTTAATACAAGGACAATTGATGTTTCATAACTTATATCCCTATGGTTTTAATATATATGTAAATTTCATTTAAAGTAGTTTATTTTCAATGAATATATAATTTTATGTGATTTATGCAATTTTCATACTTTATTTTCCGTTTTAACCTCCATAAATGCGGACGTAAAAGAATATAACACAATAACAAACAAATTCAAATTGAACAGAACAAATTATGGTCAAATTGAAATTGGCCGTGCATCCTTACTTCTTAAAAAGAAAAGTAAGTCTGTACCAAAAGAAGCCTATGTTTCTCTCTATCATTTCAACAAAGACACACGAACATAATTACTCATTAATTATATTTTTTATTTGTGACATTTTTATATTAGTTAGTGCTTAGTATCGTCTTGGACTAGACGATACTTAGACATTTTAATTACTATTTAATGCTTTTACTAAATTAATTGATATTTTCTTCGAATAGAAAACTACCATTGAGATAACTCAAAGAGCATAAAACTTAATCTCATTTTAATTGATTTCTAGAAAAATAAATAGTTAATTACTTTTTAGTCAACAAGTTTGAATGAAATAGGACCTCCGTGCCTTTCGTAAAAAATTATTCAAACGTTAAGACCAGAATAATTTTACTGAAAACTAGCATTTCTCGCGGCTTCGCTCGAAAATCGCGTAAAAACCACGTACTGGTCGTTGTAGTGCATGTTATGTATAAAAGATGGCGCTGTATGTGAAAAATAATTTTCCCTGTTTTCCTTCTTATCTCTTGAAATGTTTCCTGAATTTTCTTAGCTATAAAGCCTTACGAAGCCCGAGACCTTTCCAACGAATGCAAAATCGTGGAAATCGTTTCGTGCGTTCTGAAGTTGTAGCGTCAGGAAGGAACACCCGTCTTGTTTTTATATTATAGATTAATAGAATTGACAGACCGACATACGTTAGACATAATATTTTAACATTTATAATGTAAACTAGCTTTTACCAGGTACTTTTGACATCTAACAGGAAAAAGAATAAAAAAATAGATTCATGTTTTATTAACCTTTGGCTAATACCCTAGCGGCATAAGAAATTTTATTAAAATTTGTTCAGTAGTTTCAACGTGATCTTCGAACAAACTTTCACGTGTATAATATTAATGTGATATAATAATAATAATAATATCTATTGACGCTTCACACCACGTCAGTCCGGCCCCGTGCTAAGTACCGGAGGGACTTGTGTTACGGGTACCAGACAACGGAAATATATTTAATACTTTTATACTGTACACATATTTAAGATTTTTATTATATCTACAGATTAAATAGCTACAGAGGTCAAATAAATTGGCATTTCCATACAAAACGCGATTGTAAACAAAGTGGTGTGTTGTCACTTCGTTGTTAACAATCGCGCTCCGTATAGAAATTTGACAGAGGGTTAATGACCCACACCGTTAATCTTGAGCGAAAAGACTATAATATACAGGTAAACGTTTTCCCTATTTATTACTCTCAACTGGTACGGAATCTTTCGTGTTTAGCCCATAAGTCGCACTTGGCCTGTTTTTATATATCTCGCCTTGAGTAGTGTTAATGTGCTATGTTATACGTAACCCATTCTACCGTAACTAACCGACTTCCAAAAATGAAGAGGTTCTTTGTCAGGGTTAATATGTTTTTAATATAGTAATTTTCCATGAACTACATTAATTAACCTAATAGCCGATTTAAATTATCAAAGGCCAAAGATCCAATCCGGTACTGGATTACCTACTACTGGAATAATATAAAAAACCGGCCAAGTGCGAGTTGGATTCGCCCACGAAGAGTTCCGTACCGGTAGAATGCAGAAAATTGTAAAATCGTGTTCCCGTAAGTTTAACAACTATAACATACCACGTCGTGTAAGCAACAGCGCGATGTTAGCGACCAGCCACAACATCTATTATCAAAAGTAAGAAATTGTATGAGAACCCCTTTAATATTTAATTACAGACAGAGTTACAGACGGAGAGACGAACAGACATCGAAGACTTATAATAGAGCGGGACTCTATTACTATGCCTATTTAGATCATATTTTGTGCTAATTAGTATACTCGTAATCCTCCAAAACACCTACATCAATCACTAAGTTAAGTCGTAGTTTTCCCTACGGGCGAAGACAATAGGCATGTCTTAATTTCTTAAGGCTTCACGAACTTTACTATTAAAAGGGCGGAGCTATATAACCGAGAGCTGGTAGCAATTTTTGTATAGGTATTTGAGGCAAGCTGAAACCTTGTCATGTATCTCTCCTATTACAGCCCAATACGGAACGGCAGACCTGGTGAGAAGCGGGGCTAAAAAGAAAGGTAAAAAAGGGAATTTCCAAAAAAATATTTCAGAATGTAATGGATTAGTGATGAAAAATTATATATTAAAATTTCACGATGCCACATATACATTTCGTATAGTTTGCAAGTGATTTTCGCAAAATATTTTTGCACGTGCCTGGAAATGTTAAAACCCGTATGAAGTCATCTGGCTTTTAATTTTTTCTATTGTTAAAATATTCAACTAAAGCAAATAAAAAATACATACTGCCTCAAATATATTTTTGGAATTTTTATTCTTAGGTAAAATGTAGAGTAGGCCCCGCTTCTCATCGACCATTTCCATTGTAATGCCATATTGGGGAGTAATAGGAGTGTTATATGACAAGATGTCAGCTTGCCTCAAATACCTAGTACAAAATTTGCTATCAGCTCTCAGATTACATGTTTATTTTTCGTAAAACCAAGCAAATAGGCGAAGCTGAAACACCTACGAATGCTTTGGTATTGCAGGCGTGGTACAGGTGTGCTACATGTCAGCACCAGTGGGAGACTGTGACAGCTGCTGTGCCAGGGATGATACTAGAGACATCATCTACAAGCTGTTTACACGGTAAACTTTTAGGGAGTAGTTTATGGACACGTCTCACGTAATTTATGGACACCCCAAAAGGCTTTCACGTAGCGCCAGCTTGGGTTCGTAAAACTGATTAAGGGCCTAGATTTTACCGCTTACAGATAGTCTATCCACAACTTTATTTGACAGATGTTGTATGGAGAATCTTTGAAAAGAGTTGTGATTAGCCTAACAGAAACTTTATCAATTATCAGTAAGCGGTTAAACAGGGCCTTAGAATTTCAGACACTTTATCCAGAGTAGACATAGCCATCAAAAAGTTTTATTTACTGTGCTTTATCTTTCAGGCAGAACTCTGGTAACAAGTGACAAAATAAAAAGTCCTTACGTTTTACGAATTTCTCATCAGTCTACATGTCCTGATGTCATAATAACATTTACCCATCTTAGAAAGTTCAAAAGTTGATAAAATCTGTTTAAATGGCAATTGACCGACAATTGTTGTTATTAACTAACATAATTATTAAAGTATGTCTCTAAGCGCTTCAACTTTTTTAAACGTAAGCATAGTAGTACTTTAGTAATTTAGTATACATACCGAGATGCACAAAGTCAGAATGCAGATCTGAGTGAGTTGGTCGTGTTATGCCAAATCGAGCCGATAGATAATGACTTACATGGAATTGACATATTTAATCAAATAAATAAATTTCTTTGATGGTACTTTGTTTTATTATTAATTTACAGACCAGGTTACCAGATGGAAAGCAACTGCCGCCGCCCATGGACACTAGTGATATCCAAAGAGTCGAAAGTGCGTTGCCGGCCTCTATAAGGGAATGGAAATAGGGATAAGGGATTAGGGAAGTTGGACCACCGGTAAACTCACTCACTGAACGAAACACAGCACAACACCGTTTCACGCCAGTTACACAGTACATCAAATTTATTATAATTTCAAATCATTTTTCTGGTCCTAAAGTGTCAATTTACGCGAATATCCAATAGATTTTTAAATGTTAGTTATCTGCTTCTTCCACTTATATCTTCTATGCATATAATAAAACAGTGAAATTGGCGTGTCTGTACAATTCATATTTTTACAAACTAATCAAAGGGCGGCTTAGAAACAGTACTAGAACGCAAATCGACAAAAAAAGTTGTCTGTTTATCCGTTTGACTGCGCTCATCTCTGGAACTACCGAAAGGATTCTAATAAACCTTTTTTATATTTAATATGTATTAAGTCTAGGCAGCACATAGGATACTTTTAATCCCGGCAGGATTTATATTACGGTTCCCGCGCTGGATTGTCCGATTCGTCCAAATCGTTCGCTGTCAAATTCAAACTTTAAGCAACTTACAACTGCATTTAAATCTGTTAATGCTGTAAATAATTCAGAAATGCATTTATCTACGCGAAACGTTGCTACTCGCGTCACGTTCCGGTGTGAATTGATTCTAAGGTCAATTGTCAACCAACACAGTCAACCGGGAACGAGAATATTGCGGCCCGATAAAATGCAACTTTATGACATAGAGTACAGGTTTCATTTTCGTCTACGCCTTTAATGACGGTTTGAGGTTTGACGGTTTTGGTGAACAAACGGCGTAAGGCAATCCACAATATAATAATTGGGTTTCAGATTCGTTTTAGTCAGCTTTTCAGTGAAAATACGATAGAAACCGTCTTTGTACACAAAGTCAAGTGAAATTATGCAAAAATGCACTTAGTCGTACTTAACCCCATTATACTCACGGTACCAAACGTGACACCAATCGTGGAAATAATAATTAGCAAAAATCATTTATTAATAGACCAATTCGTGACTATGCGGTTTCTGTATTAAATATGCAAACATGTATTTTTTAACATGCCAAAGTGACAATATAAGCCGACACATTTTGTATTTATTAATTACTTACCCGCAAACAGCTCCATTGCATTTTTATAGACTACTAGCTTTTTCGCGCGGCTTCGCTCGCATTGAGAATTATTTTCATAAAAAATTTCAAAAAACCCCTGAACACGTATTTATTAATTTTAAATCAGCAGCTCAAAAATAAAATTGTAGGTCTCCAACTTAAGAAATGAGGCACTTTCGTAGAAAGTTTAATAGAAACTATTACCCTTTTTTCACCCCCTGGGGGTGGTATTTCAAAAAATTATTAAATATGTACCCATCTTCTTGTGTAAGTAACTATCATAGAGGAATTATACCTAGAGTAGCGTTCCCCATACAATTTTATTATCTAGCTGGTGTAGATACACTAGTTAGATAATAAAATTGGCGAGTTACAAGATTTGTCAATAATTTATGAAAAAAATGAGTACATACTCGAAGGTTGGACTTCCACTTACATCTTCAATTATTCAGAGATTTTTTTGGCGTTCTGTAAATATTTTGGCTCACTATCATAACAATTAACATTCAATAAACGCGCGTTTTTCACACATCTCCCCTATTACAATCACTACCGAATATTTATTTGCCGTAGAAAAACCGGCGCGGGGCGATCATAAATGCCCGTATTTGCACCTACAGGTTGAGCTCGCATGAAATTCAAATCCAATATTTCCAAACTGACGTTGTTTTTACGAAATCACGTCTGAAAGGTTTCCATTACTATCAATCAAATCCAATTCCATCAAAGAGCATTTATTAATTTACAAAAGCGTATAGAATGGTATATAGATCGGACTTTTTGTGTTAGGCTCGATTTACACTGGCGTAGTCGAATCGTCACGACGCGTCGCGGCGCGTCATAGTACCGTGGTCAGAAATTCAGTACAGTAAAAATGTTACTACGTGAAATTTTAATATAAATTCGATTAGAATAATATATACAGCTTCTCTTTTCTATAACGGCCTCCGTGGCCTAATGGGTTAGACCTTTGGTTCGCACTCGAGAGGGTGAAAGTTGAAACCCGGGTGGAGGCGTGTATTAATGAGACATGTTCGATCTCAAGTACAAAGTACAGATGCTCAATGCCGTGGAAGAGCCATGCTCGAATGGGCCGGCTCGATCGGAGTGATACCATGGCCTCACAGAAAACAGGCATGAAACGGCATTGTGCTGAGTTTCGTTCAGTAAGTGAGTTTACCGTTGGGACAACTTTCTGATCTCCTATCCCTATTCGCATTCCGTATTACCTTATTAAGGCCAACAACGCACTTGCGATTCTTCGGATGTCATGAGTGTCTATGGGCGGCGGCAGTTCCTTTTCATGAGGTAGCCCGTCTGCTCGCTTGCCCCCTAAATGTCATAAAAAATCTATCGCTATACACGCCTTTAAATTCTACCATAAGACAGGATCCGCCTAGTTTTGGGGGACCGTTAAATCGAAAAATTTTGTAAAAATGTTTATGGTCAATAAATTATTTAATGTCGTGCCGTGTCGCTGCCGCACAATGTCGCACAGTGCGGTCTCTCCTCTAAGGGTAACACAAAACCCTAAAAAAACTAGTTTTATTTTATTATTGTATGCGTTAAATTATAAGATAATTTAAGGTCGGTGAACAATAAAGGACGACAAAGGCGCGTGAGTACCAGTGTCCGCACCGAGCCTTAGGTTGAATTCACATTGGAATGACAGCGACGCGAAGAGCAGTTTTAGTATGAAATAATTTTCAACTCCATCTTCATGCATATAAAACTAATTTTGACGCCGCACTGCCTTTCCAGTATGAATTGACTCTTATGCTATAGGTATGGATAATAAGCTTTATTTGGCACAAAGCATTATCCAAATGGACACGTGCTGACATTGTGAGGGGCCAGCTGTGTCGGACTCCCTTTTATAGGGTGATAACAAAACTTACCAGTTTTCGAATAAAGCCAGTTTTAAATGTTTCATTGCACGTGGCTGCTGTGTATTTGTTTGCGAAATGGTTCATCTTTTTATGCTTACTATTTAGCATAAAAAGCAGACATAATTTATATTTATCACATTATCCAATTGATGAAGTCCAGCTGCTAGACTTTACTCAATGTCTACTTAGGGTTGTAAAGATGAATGTTTTTAATACTTTTTGAAACCCTTTACGCATGTTTCGGTTGCTAAATTTTTTGCAGCGTCTCTAACTACTGCTGTGCGAGGTCTGTATCTCTTATTTAGGCTATTAGAAAAGTGTCTGGTATGAGAAACTGACAGGCAAACCTTGAAATCCTAGCAGGGGCAAATTGAGAATTGGTCTCCGTACGCTACGACGTTATAACGGGCGGAGACAAATTCTTAATCTCACTCTCTATCCTTTCAACGAGTCTATCCCGAAAACACAGAACGTTGATACAAAGCGTATTTTAGAGCGTTCGTGACCTCATGGGTAAGACCTTTGGATCGCACTCTTGAGGGTGTAGGTTCGAGCCCCGGTGGAGGCGTGTACCAATGAGACATTTCCCAATCTCAAGTACATAATACGAATCCTCATTGCAGTGGGAGAGCCATGCTTCGGCACGAATAGGCCGGCTCGACCTCACAGAAAACTGACGTGAAACGGCGTTGTGCTGTGTTTCGTTCAGTGAGTGAGTTCACCAGTGGCCCAACTTCCCTAATCCCTTACCCCTATTCCCCATAGAGGCCGGCAACGCACCTGCGACTTTTAGGATGTCACGAGCGTTCATGGGCGGCGGCAGTTGCTTTCCATCAGGTAACCCGTCTGCTCGCTTGTCCCCTAAATATCTTAAAAAAGATACAGTCGAAACTCTGCGTTTTTCGACTGTAAAGGAAAGACTTGTTTGTCTTTCGCACTTTCACACACTTTCCCACTTATAATATTAGTATAGATTCCCGCGAGCCGTGACGTCATAATGTTTTATCAGTTTAGTTTTAAGCGGCGATAATATTGATGTCCTGGATAATACGGCGTCATATCTATCCAAGTGATTGATGTAGCGCGATGTACGAGGAAAGTTTTTGCGCTTTTCCAGCTAAGGGAGGTCTCAGACTGAGACGATCGTGCCGAATGCGTTCGAGTGGTCAGACTGAACGTAGGATTCTCACGGGTGTGCAACATAAACAACGAGATCTATTAGACAATATGCATCGAACCTTTCGCGTTCGCTGTTCGTTGCATTTTTACCCAAAAAAAAAATGAACTAAAATGACCGGGCACTATTCAAATTCATGTCCTGCATACTTTTTAGTTCCAATCCATTCAACAAATGTGGTTGTAATTTTGCTTATGAAGCGAGAGAATTAAAGTCATTTCCTCTTTTAATTTGACAGCGAACGAATCGGACGATTTGGCGCGGGCGACTGTGCGAATTTCCATATGACATTTCATATATCGATATCTAAAATTGGTTGCTTTCGAGAGTTCGGTTCCTTTGGATCCGGAGGTGCGTTCACTATTAAACGCATCACTGCTCTCTGTCTGAAAGTCTCTAACTAATTCTCGTGATCTTCACGTTTTCGTCTATAAATATTTGTTACATGATGCGATGCCTAATATTTTTCATTTCATTTAATTATTTTTTCCTTATTTTGTTACAGGTAATATTTATTTTTAATTAATCATTACGCTTAAACAAAACATCGAAGGGTTATGGAGGTCTACAAAAAATCTTTTTGCTTGGTAAGATTATTATATATTATATTTTATTTTTTGTTGCACGTTTTGATAATATTTCATTACCATTTTGTTGTTATCCTGTTAATGTCGTAAAGATTTATTTAACTTTTAGTTTTAGTCTAAAAATCGTACCGAAACTACCTCCTAGGCAGATTTTGATAAAATTTGGTATACAGATAGGGTATTGGGTCACCAAGCGTGCATAGCCGCGGGTGAAAGCTATGCTAGCTAGCTATATATACAATCCGACTGGGAACTATAACGGAAAAAATCAGACCATGGGAGAGTTTAGAAATGCTTGTACTTCATGCTACTTATTTCCATGGGATGATAATTTCTGCGAAACACGAGGTCTCTCTTTTTTTGTATCGTCATCATCATAATCATCATCATCAGGCGTCTAAGAGCGTCCGTAGCCTAGTGGGTTCCATGTCATGGAAAACCTTTGGTTCGCACTCGAGAGGGAGCTGGTTCAAATCCGGTTGGAGGCGTGTACCAATGAGACATTTTCCGAACTCAGGTACATAATACTGATACTCACTGCCGTGGGAGAGCCACGTTTCGGCACGAATGTTTCGTTCAGTGAGTGAGTTTACCGATGGCTCAACTTGATGCACCCTTATTGCAAAAATTTCAAGCTTTCGCTAACATAATCACATGCATAAAGCTCTGCACTTTCGCAAATGATATTGGCCAACGACTGCTAGTAGGCCACATTAGAGATAACCTCCTTTTTTACTTGTTAAAAAGTATTTACAATCGTAAAAACTCCTTTACCAATAAAAATTCAGCTATTCTAATCTATGTAATCTTTGCAAACGAGCTATCTGTGAAACTGTGCAGCTTGAAAGGCATATTTCAAACGAAACTACGATTGTGAAAGCGAGTAATCGTGAATTTAAGGAAAACAGAGACAAAAACGTTTGACCCGCGCAGTGCCGTCGTTACTAGAGCCCTGGGCGGATCGCAATCCAAATATAGAGCCTGTCTTTCTGCCTGCGTCGTTCTTTGCCATAACCCACGGTGCTCCTTTTTACCTCTGGGTTCCCAGCAGCCCCTTTTAACATGCACACGTTCGTCGCCCGGTCACTTACCGCGTAACGTAGCGACTATAAGAACATGGCTCAGCGACCGTGTCGCTACACAGCAACCGTCTCAGTAAAGTATTAATAACTTTTACGTCTTCACATTAACGGTCGCAACAGGGCACGGCGACCGGACGGCGATCGTGAGCCTGTGAAAAGGGGCTAACGCCGCCACTGGATTCTTTATTTTATGTAACACATTATCTCTTAAGCGACGGCTACCCCAAATTTCCTTGAGCCGCCACAGTAATTTTTTATTCGGGCAAACACAATATTTTGTGCCCTAAAAAGGAAAAGTTTTAGGTGTTTTCACGTTACATTCGCAACCTTTGATGTTGTATGTTCCGAGCGGATCCGCCCATTATGAAGAGGGATTTTGTGGCGATAGCCCAACGCTAAATAGTAGCCTATGCTCGATCCTGTAATAGATATTCGCTCTAAATCAAATAATAAACTGATCTAATGATAATAATCTGCAAGTCAAGCGCATTCGAATTGAAAACTCTAATGATGGATCCTCTTAATGATGGGCGATTAGAAACAATGATACACGAGTACGTTCGATCGATCATCTAAGTATTAATCGTCTAAGTATTAAGAATGATTGTGTATGCTTGCACAATGATCGTGCTAATTAAATGTCAACGATTATGTAGAGTCTGCATAAACATTATTACACTAACATTTGGCTTGTTTTAACTTCTCTTATAGTACACTATAAGAAAAGTTGAAACAGAGCCAGTTTGCGGATCTAAGTAAGTTGGTCGCGTTACGTTAAGCCCAGCCAACAGATCACGATTTACATGGAATTGACAGGTCAGTCAAATGACTCTAGTTTAATTTCCTCGATGGTATTTTTAAGAAACAACTTCAAGCATACAAGTAAGCTAAAACGCAGAGTATATGGATATAATATTATGAGTCTTTCGTTTCGATCAAATATTATAAATATTCACAGTCGCCGTCTAATAAGTGGCACTGGCAAAGCAATGCTTAAGCACTATTCGGCTCCTAGTCGCTCCGAAACCGCGATATTATCTTTTGTACGATTGTAAGCTTTGGCACTTCATTTTGATTTAAGTTGTTTTTTTGTCAGATAGTCTTGGTGCCATTATTGTATTCAATTTTGAAGGGATCTGTGCATTTTATTAATATTTTATCGAAGGTCTCTCGTTATGATTCGAGTATTTTGATATCCCGTATCGAATGTTCCCATTGGATAGAGAATACATGTTCCAATTAATTCGTATTCTGTCATGACGTCATGTTTTAGCTGTTTTCGGCTGTTTCGTCCCTGGAGTAAAAAATTTCAATACGCAAAACCTACAGGTGTCAGACGGGCTATGTACGAGTACTGTGCGCACACTGAGGCGGTTACTACAGTTTAGTACACTTCATATTTTTGTGTGTTGACGGGAACCTGAGAATAATTTAGACTTTTTTTTATTAAATTTGGGGGCAAGCGAGTATAGGGTAACCTAATGGAAAGCGACTACCGTCGCCCATGGATACTTGTAACAGCTGGAGCGTTGCAAGTGCGATGCCGGAACGGGAATAGGAATAGGGAATGAGTTAAACCTCATTTCAATTCAATATTATAATCTAATATATACTAATATTATAAATGGAAAAGTGTGTTTGTGTTTCCTTCGCGTCCGAAAAACGCCGTACCGACCGTATTTTTTTTAATAATATTTAGGGGCCAAACGAGCAGACGGGTTATCTTATGGAAAGTAACCGCCGTCGCCCATGAACACTCGTGACATCCGAAGATGTCATATGATGAAATATGAATAGGGAATGGGAATAGAGATTAGGGAAGTTGGGCATCCGGTAAACTCACTCACTGGACGAAATACAGCAGCTATTACACGACAGTTATTGTTGAGGCCGTGGTATCACTCCATTTACAAATGCGCCCGGTAGAACGACGTCCGTCGGGTCAACTAGTATTTTAATAGCCTGAAATCAACTATGACTAACTCAACGCTTGGCTGTGAATAACGTAGCATTATATGTACGAACTTACCGTAGTCCGACGTTTTCGCGGTTATGTAGGTTGCATAGTTTGTGGTTACTGGTCTCCGAATTGTGACGTTGACTTGTGAAATATAGGTTATGTCTGTGTGGTATATAATATGTCAACAACCAAAAAATTGTCTACGTTTGCTTTAGTCGGGCAGCCCGAGAAGGAAGTTTGGGATTTACTCGAGCGCGTCAGATTAATCTAGCGTATGCTTATGAGTTTATGGTTATCATGGAATGAAAATCAGATTTGTTAGTTCGGTTCTTAAAATGCTATTATTAAGTACCGAAATGTCATTGGCGACGTCTACGTCCATCCACGACGCTCGAGTTACTTCAAAAATAGCACTCTTCCCCAATTACTTTTAAGCAAGTATAATATTTGTCAGCATCGTCGCGCCGCACGTAGTATACGCGCCGCATTTCTCCCTACATTCATTGTACGAATAGCGGCGCGTGCGGTGCAGATGTTTAAGGTGTCACAACTCACATCATCGATCAAATGCAACCAAATTACGTTTGCCTACCTGATGATTTGTGAGGGTTCTACACGACGGGAACAAACATCACGCAAAGGTGATGATGCAATGCATTTTAAATCTTACGCCGTTAACTGAAGGTGCATTTTAGATGTCAAACATGACCTTGATGCACTCCAAATTGCAAACTCAGTTCATTGCGTAAGATTGAATTGAGGGTGCATCTTAGATATTAATGTTGTAAATGGTGTCGATCGAGTATAACTATTTTCAATCTTCCGCCATGAACTGAGGGTGCAATTTGGATTGCGTCAAAGTGCACCTTTGCGTGATGTTTGTTTCCGCCGTGTAGAACCCTCTTAAATAAATAAGCTAGTACTATCTTCCTATTAATAAAATTTATTATACCTTCCTAAGTTAAATATGTTTGCTGTTTATAAAAACGCACAATTTTAAAAAGTTGTTAACTTAGACCGCCTCATTCGTAAAAATATTTAAACAATATTGAACTAATCAACGTTCGCTGTCCCTTTCAGTCGTGTGACGTTTACAATATTCCAGATAGGGACAGCGAATCTTGATTAGTTAAGCAACGCTTAAATATTTTTACGAATAAGGGGGTTAGTTATTATGTGACATAAATTTCACTTCAGTATAAGCCGCTAGCAATTTAGAGAGTATACAATGGCTTAGTTTGCTCACCGCAACAAGCTAAGCTTAACGCAGCTAATATAACTATGACCTGCATTTCCTTAGCCGGTGGCATAAAAATATACAAACAAGCTGGATATAAATTATAAAAAATTTGGTTCTGCTTGCTTTCATGTTGGCCTACAATGTAGAATGTACCATGGAGGACATTGAAAGAGATATAATGTAATGACGTGGTGTCAGTCTGGTTTTTAGTTTTTTAAACGTAATTTTTTTATTTCATTTTATTATTTTGGGGCTATCATACTCTCGACAACGTACACGTACGTACACGTAAATACGTATAAAAGAGATTTTTATGAATTCCATGCAATTAGTAGGTGCTTGAAAGCAAACCCGTAGGAATTAGCTAGTAATGTTTACATATTTGAAATGTGCTTACAGAGTTCTTTCATTTGATACCCTAACCGATACCGTAAGGAAATATATTATTTTTAGTTGGTTTACTTTAAGTCCCCTAGATGGCGCTAAAGTCAATTTAAGGTGACGCCATGTAGCCTATAACCAGCGGACAATCGAGAGGCTTACAACTACACCTCTTGTCAAAATAGGATAAGTAGTTATAAAATTACGAGTGAACATATTAACATCCATACCCTCATACAAGTCAAAATCATAACCCACCTTCGCGGTAGCCGGGTGAAAACTTTTAAAACAACGCTTTCTACGTCACTGCTTTCCTCTCAGTGTTTTTATTCAGTAAATCCCGATACATACACCATAAGAAAGATACTCCTAAATAAGTTTCAGAAAAGGGATAATATAGGAAAAATAGTGGATATAAAGATCACATTTCCGTAAGGGTTCAGATAGTTCCATTTAAAGTATTCGACGAAACACAAAGATTTATCCCGACGTGCTGAGTACACATAATAGTATAGGGTGTATCCGAAAACAATTCTTTATTTACATCACTTTTATTTTCTCTACAACCATATGTAACATTACATTCATGTTTTTGCAAAAAAAAAACATTGAAATTGTTTGTAAAGTACTTTTGGGATAAATTATCTCCTTTCGTAGCGTAGCATTTTCTTTGGAATCACGCGCTTTTAAAAAAACTCTTAAGACTAAGTGGATTAGTAGAGGGGACAATACTATGCTTCTCTCTTTCTAATGATTCCT
This sequence comes from Cyclargus thomasi, assembly GCA_026546445.1. Lineage (NCBI taxonomy): Eukaryota > Metazoa > Arthropoda > Insecta > Lepidoptera > Lycaenidae > Cyclargus > Cyclargus thomasi. The sequence goes on along the minus strand of JAOTAV010000742.1, from coordinate 10,662 downwards.
CTTCATAATCGTAATAAAGCGATTATAAACGATGACACGCGAGCACGATTGCTGTGACGGCCTACTCGGCTCTGCTTGCCGATCGTCTGTTCATTTTTATTTATTTAACAATTTATTATACATAACACACAATAGAAATAAAATACAATACATAATTTTCAACTTAAAGCACAGAATATTATTATAATAACTATATATAATAAAATATTTAATATATAAAATTCTCGTGTCACAATTTTCGTGGCCACAATCCTCCGAAACGGCTTGACCGATTTTGATGAAATTTTTTGTGCTTGTTTGCCAACATCTATTTTTCATCCTCCTAAATTATTTATATGGCAAAACAACGTCTGCCGGGTCAGCTAGTATTGTAAACAAATAGAACACTAAATAAGAATTTACCTATATTTAATACATACATACTATATGTATATTTAATAAAGATATTTATATATGGATTGACATTGTGAAAGATAATCTTATTTTTAGTGTCTTTTTAATATATTGATGGAAGAACTGTCGTGAACAGTATGGGATAGAGAGTTGCACAATCTTACTGCATGAACTGTGAAGGGATAGGAATAGAAGTGAGAACGATGGGGTGGGAGCGAAATCATCGTCTAGGATTGAGCCTAGATAGCCTTGATAATATAATATAAAATCTATGGACGCTTGACACCACATCAGTCTGGCCCCGTACTAAGTACCCGTAGGACTTGTGTTACTGGTACCAAACAACGGAAATGTATTCAATACTTTTATATTATATACGTATTTAAGATCTATATTAAATAATACATATCCAAGACCCAGGTGCTTTGAAACACTTTTGTTCCGTCGGCGGGATGCGAACCCGCGACCCCCGGCCTGAGCTACCACTGCGTTACAGAGGTCGTAAATTTTCATTCAATTGATTGACTAAAGGGGCTTCTACACGGCGGGAACAAACATCACGCAAAGGTGCACTTTGATGCAATCCAAATTGCACCCTCAGTGCATGGCGTAAGATTGAAAATAGCTATACTCGATGGACACCATTTACATCATTAATATCTAAGATGCACCCTCAATTCAATCTTACGCCATGAACTGAGGGTGCAATTTGGAGTGCATGAAGGTCGTATTTGACAAACGGTTTGTCAACCACGACGATTTACAACATTAATATGCACCTTCAGTTCATGGCGTAAGATTGAGAATGCATTGCATCATCACCTTTGCGTGATGTTTGTTCACGCCATGTAGAACGCCTTTTGGTTTGCCACGAACGATGGTGTGGATCAAGCATCGTGCCGACTATAAACGATAGCACGATCATCGCCAATAGAGCCTCCATAATATTCTTTACACTTTAGCCAGCACCTAGACTGCTTTAGTTTCGTCTCTTTGGTAAACTCTACTTGGTTTATTATTTTTTTATGGTTCAATAATTCAGCAAGTCCATTTCATATGAAAAACTTTTGCGACAATAAAATTAATATCAGATATCGAAATGAAACAGAAATGATATGATTTTATTTGCAATCGAGCTGATTGAAATCGTAATTAGCCCGAAGAGATCTCGACGTATTTACAACTTTATTTTTATGCGTAAAATATATTTAACTGTATATTTTGTAATTTTGTTAAGAAAAATAGATTTATTTTATATAATTTCTTATGGAATTTATAACAACTAGAGGTCGCCTTGTGGTGGAAATTCGACGATAAATATTGAAATCCATTGTGTTGATAGGCTATAAAAATATAATCTATTCTAAATTCAATCACAGACTTCAATTCGGCATAAAGGTCTCGTTACCAGGCCTTTTATGTTTTATTAAAAAAAAAACAGACTTTAACCATAGACAAAAGAGTATGATTATCGTGTCATGTCAAAATATTGTAGTGTGCTTATTGTACAGCCCTTAGCTTTTCATTTATTAAAAATACACAGGATCAAAGCGTATTTTAAAATAAACATTTATATAAACTAGTATTATTAACAAAAAAGAGAATAAGGAAAACATAAAAAAAAAATGTAGTTCAATATTTAAAGAATAGAAAAAATGATAAGCCAGACGATAATAGTGGGGTTTTAAAGCACGGCGCGTACAAAATATATAGTTTGCAAAAATTGCTTGCGAACTATAAAAATTAAATTTGAAGCAACTTGAAATTTTTTCATCACTAAACAAGCAGTTTGAAGATGATTTTTTTAAAAGTTTTTTTTAGCCCCGCTTCTCACCAGCCAGATCTGCAGTTCCGTATTGGGGAGACAATAAGAGAGATACATTACAAGGTTTCTGCTTGCCCCAAATACCTCAAAAATTGCTACCAGCAGGGCTAGCATAGCGTCAGTAGACATACGAAAGTATAGAAATTTTGACAGTTTTTCGGGATAAACGAACAGTTTTCTACTGTCCCTAGCATAGCGGTCGGAAAAAAGTTTTTTTTTATTTTTCTGTCATTAGTAAAATATGGTGACTATTAGAACTAATTGAATCTTATTGCAATTAATATGAAGTGAGATTCTGTTTTTTGTCAACATTGAAATTTGAGTCGAGCAATAACGCCATGCTCGGTTACAAGAAAAATTGTCACGAAAGAAACTGCCATTATCTTTCAACGAAGTATCGACAAAGGAGAGCTACGCTAACCACATAGCTCTCGGTTAGTAACATTTCATCTCCATGGCAGTATAAAAACAAGTAGAGACAGAGGTAATTTTGCGGCAAAGTTTCATAGGATTAGGGGGATTTGAACTAGCTTTGTGACGAATAAGCCAGGATTACTTGTCACCTGTACGGGAACTAACACGGCTACCGTCCAAATTGTCAAAGAAATAATATTCTCTGGCCAATCTGTCCATGATGAGTTAAGTAAGGTGTCCGTCGGTGGGATGCGCACAGCCTATAATTGGGATAGCCGACTCTTGACACTCCTGGTGAATTGTTACTAGCGTCAGAAGAGTTTTGCTGGCATTAAATTATGTTTTACTAATTGAAGACATGAGTAGAAAAAGCTGGTAAGTAACCATTTAAACTCCATCCAACTCCAGTTATTTTGTATAAATGAAGGCTTTAGGACCAGAAAAAATATCTAAAATAAAAAAGTGGATTCTTTATATATATAGGTACCATGGGTAAATTGAAAGAGTACCAGTCGAGGGACATGCGTAATTTTTCGGAATTTCTCAATTCCATGTAAGTCGTGATATGTCTGGCTGAGTATGACTTATCGCGACCAATTTACTTATATCCACAATTTGACTCTGTTTTAGCTTCCCTGATTGTACATTGAATTGAATATTATGGAGTGGGTAAGTGAAGAGTACAAGATTCGTTACAGGAAAAAATCAGTAATTTCTCTATTGTTGTAAAAATGTTACCTTCCCGCCTCATCTACTCTCATGTGTTCAATCAGTTTATGATTATAGTTGACTATTATCCGTAAAAGCGGCGATACAATTCAATAAAAATAATTCTAGATTAAAAATTTCAAAATGTATCTCACGAGTAGAAAGCAGAGGAAATGAGCTGAGAATTCAGTCTAAGTTTTCTCTAAGTTAGTGCATTTTTAGTTTATTTTAAAGTAACATGCAACCATTGCGGTTTTCGCTGCTCTTAAATTTAAAATATATTTTAAGATCTCCCCACTCCTCGAACATTTCAGCAAAGGAAACAATAGTTATGAAATATACAATGTCGTGTGTTGAGAGAAATTTAAATTATTTTGCAAAGTTGTGTGTTTAAAATTCACTGAAAACATACTTTGTTACTGTACTCACTGTACCGACATTGAGTCACAATGTCATTACAGTGAGACAAAATCAGAGCCGAAGGAATCGGTGTCATTTCCTCTTTGAATTTGACAGCCAACGATCGGACGAAGCGGAAAGTGTTCCTTTCTACAGCAAGATAGACAAAGTGACAGATGCACAAAGGATGTCTGTCTTGCTGCAAAAGGAAGCACTTTCTCGGTAGCCATGCTAAGCCTGCAGTAATACATTTCTGACCAATATATTATGGGTATTATTTACCAGCTCCAAAGATAAATGAAACATAGGTAACATCAAAGGAATACAATACCTAAGCACGCGATATACCCATTTCAGATAATTAAACTAACAGTATCAAAACAATCTGTTTTCTATTCTACATTTTATCACCTGCGAATTGCAATTCGTGGAAGGCTTTTGATAATGAATTCTGCATACGACACGAATAGGCTTTGTTTGCGCTTGTTGAAAGCGATGAATTCGGCGAGGGTTTTGTTAAAAATCCAACCAAGTGCGAGTTGGCGAAGGGTTCCGTGCCAGTGAAGCAAGCAAAGCAAACAGTTTAATCAACAGGCAAACAGTTTTAAAAACTTGTCTGAAAGTTGAACAGTTATAATACACTGTTAAAAATTTCCATAGTAAATTTACTACATTTGTGTGGGAAGTTTTTACACACCACATTTTTAGAAATGTGAAACTCAGTCATGCAATTTTGCTACACAATTTATTACAGAATATTTGTAAAAATGCTACCTACTTTCGTATTTGAGCTATTACAAAATGTTACAACAAATGCGTGTTTAAATTCCAGTTCAATACAAGATTTTGTAATTTAAGGATGCAATTTTACTACGCAAATAGTAAAATTGTAGTAAATTTATAAAAGTTTTTAACAGTGTAGTCGATCATGCCATGTAAGCGATAACGCAATGTAAAGATACTGCTGCGCCATCTAGTATCAATATATAGTATCAAATACAGGCAACGATACGTTTGTTGTATCCTGTGAAAATTTCAACTCTCGACCTATTTATTACCTTTCTTGAGTTACAGCCTTGATGATCCGTCTGCTCGCTTGTCCCCTAAAATATCATAAAAAGACCTACAACCGGACATCCAGACAGACAGGTGGACAGACATCGAAGTCTTAGAAATAATTTTTACTATGTGGAACCCTAAAAACTAGACTAATGGGAGTGGGACGAACAAGGACGCTAATGGACAGAAAAATATAATATACCAAACTTAACAAAATAACTCAGTGACAATTGTTCAGCTCATAGCTGAATGCCTAAAAAGTCCGTAATAATATTGCAAAGGAATTGTTCAAAATAAGGAAAATCAGAGAAGTTGAAACAGATACGTACAGATAGGGTCTAAGCAATTTGGTCGGGCTATGTCAAACTCAGCCGACAGATCACGACTTACATGGAATTGACATATTCCGACCAAATGACGTAGGTCGCCCGTCGTACATTATATTAAAAACTCAAATAGTTTTGATACAATAGTTAATCAAAATAAATTTTAATGAATTGTGAAATTATTGTTTTGCAAAATTGGTAGTTATTTGCAAGATAAAAGCCTTTTTAGAGGAGCTGGTCTTGACTCTATTAGAATACAGCTAAGTCATTTAGTGCCCTATAACGTAGTGTGAGTTTACCTTAGGCCCAACTTCTTGGACATATAGATATTCCCTTTTTCTATGCCCTTTTCCTATTTCCGTAGCTTAATGGTACACATGTGGGTGAAAAGCGTTCAACCAGCTGACCCATCTGCTTGCCCCCTTTTAGTTACCCGCTTCATCTACTTACGCCGATTGTGTTATAGTCACCTATAGTAGGGTGACACAATAATAGTATTGAATTAGCCTGCCCTAGTCAGAGTATATAAACAAAGTAGGTCATCTTCAAAAAACGGACCGCACGCGGATTGTATGTGTACTTGTGTGGCTTACTATTTGTGTACTGCCATACGCACAAATTATATGAACATTTTAGCAGTTTTATCAATGTGCCAGTCGAAGTTAACTTTGTGTGTGTGCGGCGCGGCGGCGCGGCGCATAGATACTACGGCGCACACTTGTAAGCGCGCGTTCAGTTTATATAAAGACGACTTACTTGGTTACTCATATACCCTAGTGTCTATGACCTCACGTATCAAAGAACAATAAACGCTGGACCCCAGTGAATATATTTCCTCTATCCATAAGGCGTTACTTTGAACCTTTTATAATGACCGCTAGATTTGCCGCGGGAAATTGTATTGTAAGCCCGTGTAATAAGGCTGGTTATTACATGAGAGGTAGAAAACGTATGGGGCATATTAAAGTCCCGAGATCAATCGGTGAGTACTAGACACACACACAGGTTTTATTAGGAAGAATGTGATGTGAATACTCAAGTAGCTAGATGACTCCTTACTCACTCTAAATGTTTGCCGTGAAAGAGCTATCGCCATGGATGGGCCGGCTCGACCGGAGAGATACAACCTTACATAAAACTGGCGTGAAACGGCGATGCGCTGTTTATCGTCCAGTGAGTGAGTTTCCGGGTAACCTAACATCTCAACACCCTATTCCCGTAGCCTATTCCTTCATCAAAGAGCCCGGCAACGCTTCTGTTATAAGTGTCCATGAGCGGTGTCGGTAACTTTCTATCAGGTGACCCGTCTGCCCGTTTGCCCCCTCATCCTCATAAAAAAAACTCAAAATATAATGATCCATAAACGTACATCACAAAGCACTAGACGGATTGAGCTGAAATTTGGCACGCAGATGTTACGACGTAGACACCCTCTAAGAAAGAAAAAAACCCCAAGTAATCTTCAAGAAGATAGCGTAGTTATTGTAAAATGCAACGCACCTGCAACTCTTCTAATATTTTCATCAGGTAAACGAATTACCTTATCGCTTATTTTCAAAAAATGTGGCTTTCAATTAAACACCTTTTACATTCTTCGGGTCTTTGTTCGTCATAATTAAAGCTATTCTAGCTTGTGGAAGTGCAGCGCTAGCTTGCAATTAGACGCTGACTTCTGTTAATAAATCGGGAGTCGAAGGTCTTGCATCAGCAGAACTGTTTGTCCGTCAACCACCACGCTAATTAACGGTGAAATATAGACGGGTAGTCAGAGAAATATTTCTCCAAAAGGAAAAGCGAGTAGCAGATATCTGTTTTTTAGTCGGGTTATGTCAAGGTCGTTATTACCTGCTTTATTTAGTAAGGCTATGTCGACCATAACTCTAACAGAATAAGATAGGTTTGCCTGAAGAATTTCCCAGATTATAAATAGTACTAACGAGATAATTGCGATGTTGGGACGCTTGTCCGTCAATCACGCTGAGACTCTGAACGGATTTTGACGAAATTTGGTAGAAAGGTATCAGCTGACTGATAAAACTAGAAGTCACCCTATCCTCAAAATTTGACCATAAAAATTTAAAATAATAATATCGTTGGGCCATCGAGTGGAAAGCTATAAAAAATATTAATTAATGTCTTGTATAAAAAAAAATTAATGTCTCATTACCAGGCTAATAAATTAAAAAAAATACAGACACCAACCATAAACAATAGAGTTTTTGGGTAAGATTATTGTATCATGTCAAAATATTGTAGTGTGCATAGTGTTTAATTTATTAAAGATATGCAAGATTAAAGCATATTTTAAAATAATATTGGTAGTTCCCGCTCCTCCTCCATATTAGGATTATTCCGGAGAATCGCATATTAATATATGGAGACCTTCATTCTCACATTTCCACGCGGGCAGAGCCAACTCTCTGTCGAAAAAATTGTCATTTTCTGTACAAAACAGGATTGACAACAATAAAGTGACAACTTTGACAAGAAGGGTAGGGATCGCTAGCGCCTAGACTGGGCGAAAGTACTATATTGTCTTTTTGCTTGAAATTAGCGGTAAGGCAAATTTCTATACAAACCGAGGTTGTCAAAAACAAATTGACAGTACAACTCTTTGCTTACAATCGCGGTTTGTATACAAAGGGATAATGAACTATACCGTCAATCTTGAACGAATGCCTAATAGTTAACTGTCAAAAATGATGTCATGGATAGTCGTAATAAATTTTAATAACATTGATTGGTTACTGATTTGACATCAACTACTAGTCAATTATATCTAACCTTTTGGTGTTAAGTGGCCAAGCGCTTATTAAGGCATTTAACAAGACCCGTATATTATATTACTTTTATTAGTTCCTGTTATAAATCTATCTCTAGTTGTAAGTCTGCTGGCTTTTACCCGCGTTTTTGCTCGTGTGGATAGGACAATCACAAAATAATCGAAGGCATTAGTGAAACAGATAACAGTAATAAACCTCTCGCTTTTTCCATAAACAGGATTTTAGGACCAAAAAAGCTTCAAAATCTTAAAAAAAACTTGACTCTGTGTATATAGTTGAATATACAAATTGGGAAAAAATTATAAATCACCTCTGATGTATAAAATATAAAAATAAAAGTATGAAAACTCTAAAAGGAAACCTTTTTCAAATCGTCCCCAACTGGTAGAGTACCACGCAAACTAATAGCATTGCCCCGTTGGATGGCAATTGCTATCCGTTGTGCCAGGTAGCTCCCGGCTCTGGGGTCTCGGGTGGCTTTGGCTTTTTTGACTCAAACATGAGATCTTCGCGGAGGTTTTCATATTTGCGCCGCATGAGATTCTCCGCCTGGTTTGCGGCTGCGCCTGCACAGCTTGAGGTGTCCCTGTACATGGGACGAGGCGAGTGTGTCGACACAAGTCGCATCCCACACAAGGGCCCGTCCAAGACTCCAGGAGACCAGAGTCATGCCATCGGGTCTTGTCTCTCGTCGCGCGCCAATCCACTATAGCTGGCACTCCGGCAGTGACGAGAAACCGACGGGTGAGGTCACTGAGGTTGTGATGCTGCGAAAAACGTCCTGCGCTACGCGAGCAGCACAAACCACGATGACCGTAGCTGTCCGATGACCATGTCCGAGTTGTAAAATGTTAGTTATCTGCCACATGCACTAATGTCTTCAATTAATGCCACGGAAGAACTTCATTGGAACAAAAATAATAATTATCCTTCATTCTGAGTCAGCTCTAGTCTTTACGGTATACCTTTTAAGACACTACGATCAGTGGTTTGGGCTGTACGTTGATTCTGCTTTCATGTCATTCAGGACAAAGGGTTTTAAGGAGTTGCACTACCAACCTTCGGAACTCCGACCGAACTTTCCATTTTAATTTAAGCCGTTAGGGGACACTTGTCTTCGTAGCGGTTTTAGGGTGACCGCCGAGTAATTCGACCACCTTAAGGGCTCGAGAATTTGGGCGAGCGACGCGTGATGCATAACATAGTATGCACAGGTCATCTCATACATAATTGATGAGTTTTCGAATAAATATTCATAATAATACGAAATAATGCTAATAGGTTATCAAAGTTTGAACAGGCTGCCCCTCGGATATTGAGTTTGCTTGAGATTATCATCTTTAATATTAATTTAGTAAGTTACAGGTTAAAATCGATATAACGTCTTCATAAAATATTAACTGAAATTAGTGTATGCTAGATGACTTTTTCCTTAGGATAACACTGAAATGGAAATGTAGCCTGGCTGAAATGCGTCATCGACAAAATTTTGTGCACACGTTTCCTTCGGTGTCGTTATTCATTTACACATTTAAGACATTACTAAAAAGAAATTAATTGCCGGGGAGAGCTATGCTTCGGTACGATAGGGCCGGCTCGACCGGTAATGATACGGTGAAATGGTGTTTTGCTATTTCGTTCAGTGAGTGAGTTTACCGGTGGCCCAACTTCCTTAATCCCCATCCCTATTTCCATTTCCCTATTTCTTCATAAAGACCGGCAACGCACTTATGACTCTTCGGATGTTACAAGTATCCATGGGCAACGGCAGTTGCTTGCCATCAGGTAACCCCTCTGCTCGCTTGAGCCAAGCCAGCAGGCGGGTTACCTGATGAATATCATTAAAAAAATACTTTTACGAACAAAAAATGCCCTAAATTCTATATCCTCATTCATAATAACATTAAATTTCTGTATTTATTTACCCAAAAAAATAGTAATAAGACAAAAGTTCAAAAATTCTATGTCAGAAGGTTCTGCCTCGTCTCATGGCCATGTCTCATCTTATATATCATATTCCTTTGAAATGTAATGTTGTTACAAGAATTTGGGTTTACTGACATGCTTTGCGGGCGACTTGTAGTGAATTACTGAGTCAAAGCGATTGTTAACAAAGACATAGCTTTGCTGTTAAATTATCATGTTAACTCTTACGCCTTGTGTTTCACTTGAGTATATGTTAGAATCAAGTAGGTCGACTTCATAGAAGCGATACGCGCGGCTTACATGTGTGCGTCGTAGTATCGATGCGCCGCGCCGCCGCACACACATGCAAAGTTGTAGGCACATTGATATAAAAATTAAATCAAAATCTTATATAACCGTTAAGATTTCTTTATGTGTGATAGGATAGCTAATTTTTTCTCCATATAATTTTGATAAATATTGTAATTTAGCGATTAAATTATCTAGCTTGTCTATCCAACAATACATCAAATACACATTATTATAATTTCAAATCAGTTACCGGTCTCAAAGCGTCCATTTACGACAACTTCTATCAGTTTTTAAAATGTTAGTTACCCGCTCCACCCATGTTTTCAATTACGTCCATTTATGCAATTTTGACCTACAACTTTTTGTAAGTTCAAAGAGCTATATATTTCAAGTACATACTCAATTTCTAACTGATTAAAGCAAATACCTTGCTGATCATGGTCTGTATAGAAATCGATTATATAATAATAATAACAACTCTTTATTGTACACCAAAATAAAATACATGCAAATGATACAACAAAAACTATAACTAATT
>JAOTAV010000741.1:0-10316 GCA_026546445.1 Cyclargus thomasi | reverse complement strand
AACCGGGACTACACGAGCCTTTTTCCAAAGTGATGGAAACTTTCCAGTGCACAATGAGTGATTGAAAATAATAGTAAGTGGGAAACTTAGATTTTTATTGCACTTTTTGATAAATACTGGTGGTATACCGTCAGGCCCAGCACCCTTGTGTATGTCCAGTTTTTTAATTTGAGCAAGCACCTGAGCTTCAGATACTACAATGTTACCCAGAGTCTGGCCATTACAAGGTATCGGTCGTTGCATGGGATTAGAACTCGGCACGTATACAGACGAAAAATGAGATGCAAATAAATTTGCAATATCAGGACCAGTGTTAGCACATTTTTGATCAAGAAACATTTGAGCTGGTATATTTGATTTGCCATTACGTTTGACCTTTACGTAGCTCCAAAATGCCTTAGGATTAGTATGTATGTCCTGATCCAATTTGTTCATGTAATCCTTGTAACATTTTTTTAAAAGACTATGACAGCGATTCCTTAATATATTAAATTCAATTTTATCTCTGGGGTTATTGTATTTTAAGTAACGGCGTCTAATTTTATTTTGTTCATGTCTGAGTTTAATGAGAGGCTTGGTAAACCACGGCGGATAGTGTAAATGCGCCCTTTTGCGCTTAGGAACGTGCGTTTCAAATACCTCGTGTAATGTCTCATTAACAACTTCGACCATATCGTCAACATCATTGCAAGATGTTAGGTTATTAGACCATTTAATCGTACTAAGGTGTTTATTAATTTTAATGTAATCAGCCTTATAAAAGTTATAATTGCTACAATATTTGGATTGTAAAAACTCTATACCAGAAATCTGTAGACTTAAAACTAAACTAGGATGCTTGGGATCCAACCTACTAAGAGAAAAGGGGGATTGTTTTACAGAGGATTCTCTAAGATTAGTTAATATTAAGTCAAGAATCCTATTGTCACAATTTAGAATGCAATTAAACTGGTACAAATCGTTTGCGCTCATAAAATCAATTAGTGCACTGCCAAGAGAATGGTTGCAAGATTGCGGCGTTAAGTAATTCATACCATCCACCTCTGACCAGCCAAGAAGACCTATATTAAAGTCGCCTAGCATAACGATGTCATCTACAAGATCCTTTACATTGCTGGCTTTATTCAACAACTTTGTCAGGGACACGGGGTTGACTGGAGGCGGGAGATATACGGCGCAAATAGCAAGTTTCTTACGAGTATTATTTATAGTCATATCTAATAGGAGCCACAGATCCTCGCCATCCGTCTCCCAATCTTTCATACGTATACATTGAATATGACGTGACACCGCTATCAAGACACCGCCGCCATCCAACTTAGTACTGGTGGTAGAGCAGCGATCTCGACGATACACAGTGTAGTTATCATTGAAAAGCTCACTAGTACTTACTCCCGCATTCAGCCAAGTTTCGGTAAACACAATAATTTGAAAATTTGACTGTAAAATATTGAGATAAACATCATTGGTCTTGGTCCGAAGGCCTCGTACATTTTGATAATAAATATCCATTAATTAAATTAAGCATAATTTTACAAATAGCGTTAGCAATAATAATTACAATTTGCTATGTATTACATAAGTCACGTCATTTTTTTAAAACACTCAGAGTTACGTATGAGAATGGCTTGACTTTGTTCGTCCTTCCGTACATAAATGCGGCCACCACGCACCCAAACGAACCTGTAGCCAACGTCTTTAGCTTTCTTGCGGGCCGCAGCGTGAAGTGATTTGTTGGATGGTGAAAGGTGTTCAGCAACAAATATTGGAGCACTGGTACCGTCGAAACCCAAGTGTGATGTACTTAACTTATTTTTTGCATTTTTTTTGTTGTAAGTAAAGATAGCTGCTAGAAGGGCATCTCTATGGCGTGTAGTTCTTAGTTTGACTACCACCGTGCGAGGGCGTGTACTATCGCGGTTGAGTTTAGCGACCCGAGTGATGTTTGATACGTCGTCTTCAGAGATCTCATGGTTAATTGATTTTGTGAGCTGTGTAAATACCTTAAGGAGGTTTTCTGTTTTTCGCTCGGGGATACCATTAATTTCGACGTTATTTTCTCGTGTGTTTTGCTCCATACTGCTTAGCCTATCAGACAAGTTGTTGACAGTAGACAATAAGGCCGCATTTTCTGTTTGAAGATTATTTATTATGGTCGACTTTGATTCTAAATCTTTTTTCATATTTTCGAAGGACTCATTGAAAAACGAAAGGGAGTCGTGGAAGGTTGACAGCTGCTGGTTAATGTTGTGAAGTTCCTTTGTGACAAGTTCACGCATAGTAGACTTGAAGCAATTTTCAAATTCCTGCTTCAATATATCTCGCAAGCGTTCTTCGGTAATGTATGGCGAGGTCGGCTTAGGTACCGGGTTTTTTATACGCATCGTAATGTTATTAGAATGCTCATTGTAGTCCGTGACGTGTGCATCCGAGGTGTTGGCCGTTGCGTTAGATTGGCGTATAGGCGTGTTAGTATTGTCACCACCTTGTCGGTTCTTGATGACGCATTTTGGGCATTTCCAACTGCGTCTGTGTTCGCTCGTCATTGAGCGGAATGCGTTGGACGATATGCCAGCGCATTCAAGATCGTATGTTAAGCTACATTTGGGACATTGCAGATAATCACGGTTTTTTATCACAACTAAACAGCCCGAACAATTTTTTGATGCCATATTAGTGTAATTTTTAACTTTATGGAGCAGAAAATCGAAAAAAGTCCGGTGACAAGCCGGGATCGAACCCGGGTCATTCGCTATCCTCGATGACTTCCTGTTAAGCTACTCGAACCGTGACGTAAATTCTGAAGAACTTGTACTCGTTTGTAAGCAGTTTGAACGTTGCGGGATATAAGGATAACAATTTTGAATGCGGTTGTTTTCTCACACCACCCACAATTTCTATAACAAATTATTATAGCGTTTGAAACTTGAATTTAAATTGTCTTTTTAATTTTTTTAGGGCTAGTATATTACACAGTTTATAATTTGATAGAGTTTGTAATTGTTATGTTTATGCACCTGAGTTATTGCTTGGGTTTAACTTGCAGAAATTACTCTTAACTAGTTCACAGTCACTGCGGATCACATTCACTTTTTGTATTACAGTTTAATTCAGTTTATCACTCGTAGACACTTTGGATAATATTGTCACAATAACTTTAGGTATTATAGTACGGATTAAAACATAGGTTAGAACTTAAATCAATGTTTAACTATTTTTAATTCAATATCAATCGCGGAGCTGATCTTGCCGTGGCGACCTCTACCGACTAACTGAAAATACTTTTACACTATACATATATTTAAGAATTTTTATTATATGATACACATATTTAATACACACCTAAGACCCAGGAACTTTGAAAAACTTGCTCCGTCGGCGGGATTCGAACCGAAATTTAAATAGATAGCTTAAACGTAGCTATTAAAATGTTGACCAAAGCTTTGTTATATTTTTACCAAGCTCAGTATTTTAAAGAATCCTCAAAATTTGGACTTTGGCTCACAAAATTCAGTATAAAACGATCAGGAGTTCCTCAGGTGCACCCGAAACGTTCAAATCATCATTAACCGCTCCCCGAGCCTGTTATATCACAGAAACACTAAGATGGCCAGCACTGGACTGCCGCCAAGAATTAGCCTTCCTTTTATTTACCGTTAATTTTCAGCTAACTGATTTTAAAAAGTTTCTATTGCTAGCGAAATACTTTAAAAGCTGTCGTGGTTTAAATGTACGCGAGAATTTATTACACCAGGTCCGTGACATCCACATACTTATGTGGGTTTGCAATTATTTCAATGCGTTGAGGTGTCAAAGGATGTTTTGTCTACATCTATGTATGTAATAAAATAGTAAAATTGGCGTGTGGGGGGCTGAGGAACAGTTGAAGAACACACATCGACAAAAAAAGTTTATCTGTTTGTACGCGCTAATCATCGCAACTACTGAACGGATTCGATTAATCTTTTTTTATTTCATAGCTATTAAGTCTAGGCAACACATAGGATACTTTTTATCCCGGGAAAATGTACAGTTCCCGTGATATATTTTCGCGCAACGAAGTTGCGGGCGTCAACTAGTTGCAAAATGAAAATTCCAGATATTTAACTAATGACGATAGAAACTGAAAGAAAATAGAAGTCAAGATACATTAGATAAAAGGATGAAGATTGGAGAAGAATACGACGCGTAAACGTAGTATAGATGTAAACGTAATAAACGTTGTAAACGTAGTATAGAAGAAAGTTACAAAAACGACACGAAGTACTTTTATAATTGTATTTGTGTACAAAAGTTATCAGAAGTGTTACGTGTATTCAAACACAAAAACTTTTCAGCAACTAGCCGAATCTAATAAGAAACTGTATGTTAGCAACATTCTCTAGCTGGCTAGCCCAGCCTACTGGCCTAGTACACGTCCCTCGGGAAACTACGTTGGCACGATTTACGTTATTTCAACAACGAATATCAACATATACCAAACCACATTATCGTACACTAATCAGGAATATTTTAATTAGCTGATTTAAAATTAAATTATGAATGGGCGATATCAAATCGGCGTGTTTGCTCAACAAATTGACTGGTACAGGAATTATCGTTGTCATTAATATTGTGTTCAGATTTAATTACGAATGATTCTTCATTATCTGCTGATTTCCCGCCGCAAATTCGTGCGTTGACAGATCGGGACGGCAGCGATTGGTCGGCTGAAGCGGCGCCGTGATTGGTCGGTTTTGGCCAATAGCAATCGCCTTAAAACATTTTTAAATAAATAAATATTGTTTTATTCGGAATAAATCATTTTTTTTTAAATATATTTTGCGAACATTGTGACTTTTATAAATGTAGATATACCTATGTACGTTGTGAATATAAATAATATACGGTATAATGGAAAACTCACGGATTTCTAAAATTACTCATTAAATTATGAACTTTATGACTAACATTTAAGACCCATAATGATAATCAGGCTATAATAATTTTAGGTTTGCTCACAATAAACCTGGGATTGGTCAATTAATTTTATATCTTCAGAGTAAGCTAATAAAATTAATGAGCGGTATAATTTAACATTTTTAAATTGAATGTAAATAATTTTCAAATATTTTGTGCTTTTACCAAATAAATCACTATGGATTGAATCGGACCATATTACTAAGACTTCCATTTCTGTCGGTCTGTTTGTTTACAGGCTGTAATTCAAGAACGGTAATAGCTAGAACCCTTCGTGGGCGAGTTCATCTCACACTTCGCCGGCTTTTCTAAAACCTCATCTAAAAGGATCTTTTTTTTTTCGTCAACCTGTCAACTACAAGTCAGATCGGCTCTGCAATTTTTCGCGCAAATAAAATAGTAAAAATTATTTTTTTAAATTGTGCTCTAGCCTAATCGAACATTTTGTGCATAATCCTTGTTCAGTATTATTATTCAGAAAATAAATTAGTGTTTTAGTGCATAAAACTACAAATAAAAACTGTGAATATCACGAATACAATTTTTTTTTGTGTAGGTAAAGTGAAAAAGTGTTTAAACAGATCAGGATTCAATGACCCAATAATAACGACTATTCAACCTGCATAACAACTATAGAACTATTTCACACGCTACGTCATCGTCCAATTGGCAGGTTGGACTATTATTATTATGTACTAGTATTATAATAAACCTTATTTGTATTTCTAAAAAAACCTCATTACTACAAACTTCAATTAAACATGAACACGATCATACGCATAAAAAGTAAACATAAATGCATGACGAGAAGAAATTCGTGAAGCCTTTGAGACGAACGACACAAAAGTAATAAAATGTGAGTTGTGCCGGTGAGCTCGCATTCCGCCGTTCCCAAACGTTTGGCATTCCTGGAGTTGGACAACTTTCCTTACATACCGCCGGTCACATGTTCGATTCGCGATATGCATATTACATTCGGCAGTGATTCTCTTTAACGGCCCCGACAGACTTTGTTGTCGGTCTTGGTTTGTGAATCTAAAACATCCCCTAGAACACATAAATAAGATTTCATAAGAATCTCTCAAGTCGTTTTTCGTTCTTAGGTTAAAAAAACTGGACATATTTTGATTAAATTTGATTAAGTTTCGAGGTTCTCAAAAACAGCCAGGTGGGAGATTTTTTGTTTTTTTTTAATGATATTTAGGGGGCAAGCAAGCAGATGGGTTACATGATGGAAAGCTACTGCCGTCGTTCATGGACACTCGTGACATCCGAAGAGTTGCAAGTGCGTTGCCGGCCTTTATGAGGGAATAGGGATAGGGGATTAGGAAAGTTGGGCCACCGGTAAACTCACTCACTGAACGAAACACAGCATAACGCCGTTTCACGCCAGTTTTCTATGATACCATTATCACTTCTGTCGTGCCGGCCCATTCGTGCCAAAGCATGGCTCACCCACAACATAATGCATTTACGCAGAAAAAAGGGGTAACACATTCCGCAGGGGCTTGGGGGCTCGGATATGTGGGTCCCGCTGCGGCCACCAGCCCCACCCACTAAAACCAGGTGGGATACCTGTGATCACGTAGGCAAATAATTAAGTAAAACTAATTTCTGTACTCATGTAAATAGTTTTAAATGGATTTAAATATTTAAAATTTCTTGACTTACATAAGAAGGTCAGCTTTTTTGACGCCTTTCTTAGCAACCTATGGCATAAGCCTTATAATATTCGCGTGATTCCCAGTCATATGCGCACCAAAAATAAAACAAGACTTTATACGGCCGAGTAAACTATTCTGAGGGCTCTTCCGTGTGGGAAATAGTTTAGGGCGAATACTCTGTAATATTGTCAGTTCTGACAGGTAGAAATATCTCTATACAGGCTGTAACAAAACTAAGTGATATAACTTTAGGGATCGTATGTCTCTGATACAGAGTTAACTGTAAAAATACCAGCGCTGAAAGCGAAATTTTTCAAACTCATGTCGCTCGGGCGTTTAGCCATACAAATCACGGTTTTTTTTTCTCTTTAACAGCACTGCTTCTTTTACACTGAGCTCTATATCAGAAACATATTCGATCCCTAAAGTTTTATCACTTACTTTTGTTGCACTCTGTATAGGAGAGTTTAACCGAAATACAAGTTGAGAAGGACGACGGAACAGGATGAGAAAGTAGAAAAATTATCTTTTATAAAAAAACTAGTTTTTCCCCGCGACTACGTCTGCGTTAAACTTTATAAATTATGTCGTTTTTACAACATTTTCTGATTACTGCTCGGCTTCTAGCTTGATGTTATATAGCCTTCCTCGATAAATAGACTAATCAACACAAAAATATTTTTTTCAATTCCGGCCAGCAGTTCCTGAGATAAGCGCGTTCAAACTCTTCAGCTTTATACTATTAGTGTTACTTGTGCGACTTAACTAGGTGCATGACCTTGACAAAGTCATTTTAGAAAAATGAAAAAAAAAAACATTACAAAATGTCCAAAAACAGCAACAGAAAACTAGCTAAAATATCGGTAACAATTGCCTTATTTGCTCTTACTATTTTTGGACATTTCGTCATGTTTTTTTTACATTTTTCCAATTACAATAATAGAGTCAGACGGCCGAACTTCAAGATTTAATGATTATTAGGGCCTGTTTCACCGCTTACTGATAAAGTCCCTGTTAGGCTATCCACAACTTTTTGACAGGTTCTTGATTCAACATCTGTCAAATAAAGTTGCGGATAGACTATCCGTAAGCGGTGAAACAGGCCCCTACACTTCAATATGAAGAGTTTGACGAAAAATCTACGGCACTTATGTCAAGATCCTTATTCAGTTTAAAGTCATTAGTATACGTTTCTGAGTGCGGAAAGGAAAATCTACCCAGCAATTTAAAAGTTTCATAATATATTAGCAAGAATACATGTAATACGCGAGCGGAAGACTTCGTACCCTTTTTTGTGAAAGAGGCGTAGATGTTAAAGCATAAAATTTTTCCCAGTTATAGTTGATATAGAGGAGAAGCGTGGAATACCAATATTATTTAAAAATATTCTTTAATCTTGGTTATTTTTAATTAACAAAACTTTACGCACACTACAATATTTAGACATGACGCGTTATAATCATACACGAAAATTCTATTGTTTATGGTTGAAGTCTGTGTATTTTTTTTTTCATTAAAATTGAATGGCCTAGTAACGAGACTTTTATGCCAAAATAAAGTCTGTGATTGAATTGAGAATAGATTATATATTTTTTAGCTCCTCTACACGATAGATCTAAATATTTATGTTCGAATTTCGAACACAGGGCGACCTCTTGTACTTGTGATATGTCTAGTATTACTCCCTTTGAGCGGGAAAATTATAGACAATCCTTTTAGCTTATTTCTCTAGGGTCCACCAAAGTGCTTGGTTTCGTTCTAAAATAATAATGATCGTCATAAAATATATCATAAACTGTCAGATATGGTTTCTATAAGTCGCGTACGTGATGCCGTGTGCTTTGATCTTTTAGACCATATACCATAAAAAAAATTAAAAACTCTAATTTCAAATTCAAATTGCCAAATAAAGTTTATTTAACTAATGTTAAAACAGGGGGCTCCGTCAACCTTGCCACCCGTGGCAACACTTAAGTTTTTAAAATATTTATTTCCGTTGCCGGATGATGTCCGGAATTCCGCTGTGCCAAAATTGTTTTTTTACGCGGGAAACGTACATTTTTCCGGGATAAAAAGTATCCTAATCGTTCCCCGGGTACTCAAAGTATCTTCATACCCAATTCCAGCAAAATCAACGTGAAGAGGTAACAGATAGACAGACAAACAAGCAATCAGGCTCACACACTTTCCCATTTATAATATTTTATACTAGTTGATGCCCGCAACTTCGTTGCGCAAATATGTGTATATCACGGGAACCGTACATTTTCCCGGAATGAAAAGTATCGTATGTGTTGCCTAGACTTAATAGCTATTTAAGAAAAAAAGATTTATTCGAATCCGTACAGTAGTTCCGGAGATTAGCGCATACAAACAGACAATTTTTTTTGTCGATTTGTGTTATTACTGTTCCTAGACCCCCTAACATTGATTATTTTGTAAATACTGAATGTACAGACACTCCAATTTTACAGTTTTATTATATGTATATATATAGGTTTGGTAAGGGAATATGGAAATAGATTTTGTATGTTTTCTGGAACAATACACAAAAACTTTCAATATTGACCTGATTTTGACACGTAGCCGTACTTTCGAAAATCGATCTCGGAGTTATAAATAAAAATGACCGATTCCCGCGGGAGATGCGCCGGGTACAGACAGCTTAGTATTCTGTGTGTCAGAGTCGTTATAGCTTGTACAAGTATCTACTGTGGCTACTAAGTTGTTGCAAAGTAATATTCTGGTTTCAGTAAGATTTTGATACTAGTAGAACTGCTGGTTTTTCTTTGGAATTAAAATTAAGTAATTAATTTTAAAGAACCAGCTTAACTTTGGAAAATCCTTAGTTAAATATAATTTAAAAATGTGTTTATTTGTTTGTTTGCCCTTCCTTCACGCCCTAACGACGCAACCAATTGACTTAATTTTTTTTACAATGCAAAGGGGGTTTAAATATCTTGAAATTCGTGTGACGTACTTTATGGATGGTCCCCAATATCTGAGTCAGTTAGTCGTGATATATAGTGGTATTACGGCGCGTACTTTACCGTGACGGCGGTCAGCTATAATGCACACAGGTTTATGGGCCGATGCGATCCGCGGCGGTGGCCTTTCTGATGTAAGCTTAGCCAGCACGTTTTCTTCATCGATTTGGTATTTGATCGGAGTAAGCCTACTTCCTTCGTATATTATACTACTATATATATATTTTAGGAATACTATATATTTTATCCTTATTGTTTGTTATGTAAAGTAGTTTAATTTTTAATGATATTTAGGTGGCAAACAAGCAAACGGGTTACCTGATGGAAAGCAACTGCCGTCGCCCATGGGCACTCGTGACATCCGAAGAGATGCAAGTTCGTTGCCGGCCTTTATGAGGGAATAGGGATAGGGGATTAAGGAAACCGGTAAACTCACTGAACGAAACACAGAAAAACGCCGTGCCAAAGCATAGCTCTCCCACTGCAATGAGCACCCGTATTATGCACTAGAGATCTGAAAATGTCTCATTGGTACACGCCTCCACCGGGGCTCGAAGTGCAAACCAAAGCTCTTACCCACTAGGCCACCGTCGCTCTAAATCTAACTTAACCTAAGCCCAATATAATAATAATAATAATAAATTTTATTCCCATCTTTAAGAACATTACACAGCCAATTTTTAAAAAAATAAGTAAAAAACAGAAA
>JAOTAV010000740.1:0-10317 GCA_026546445.1 Cyclargus thomasi | reverse complement strand
ACTGCCGTACGTTAACGATTCTCGCGAACGCTGCCTAAATGGTTAGAGATGTATGGTTGACTTCTATAGAAAAGTTGACTACGTGAGGTTTGTAGAAAAAAAAAAAAACAGAAAAAAAATTTTAAGAGAAAAGTTACGACGCGGACGGAGTCGCCTGCAACAGCTAGACATATAAATTGAGAAATATGTCTATTAGGTTTGGGCGCGAATATTTATATTACTTGTATTATAGTTGCCACACACACACCATCGTGTAAAAGGTACATTATATTTTGTGAAAGGAGAGAGGTATAATATGAGTGTTTTTAAGACCCAGAACTAAAAACCAATATCTCATCAATGAAATCCGTTCCGAGGTAAAAATCAATTTAATACCCTTTGTGTCACAAAGCCGACGGCGCTACGTGTGAGGGGAAAGGATTTACAGGACAAAGAGTAATCATAAAATTCGTACCGAAATATTGGACTTTCAATCGTTTGAAATCCAAAAGTTAGCAGGTGAAAATAATAATTAAATTTAAAACAATAGAAAATATGACTTTAAATATTAAGACCGATAGTCCGTTATGGATGCTAGTGTCTTTCAGCGTCATCGAACCTAATCATGTCCAAATTTTAATGGCGTAGCGTGCGTGGGGAGCAGGGGTGGGCGGCCCGTCCCGAGCGGCGCTTTTTAGGGGGCGGCAAAATTTTACAAAATCTCATTTTTATTATATTAACAGAACTTTAAACTCGTAGCCGTAAAAAAGCACGGAATGTTTTATTATTTATTCTGTGTTAAATTCTAGGAATTCCGTACCCACGTTCGTAATTGCAAAACACTGATGACGGTCCTTGCCGAACAATTGTTTTAAATAAGGCCGTGTCCGCACTGCTATTTTTATTCGCGCGATTAAATTTTTCTGCAATTCAGCTGTAACGTAACACATTGAATTCATATTACACTAGCTTTTTCCCGCGGCTTCGCTCGCATAAAGAAGTATTTTCATACAAACTTTCAACCCCTATTTCACCCACTTAGGGGTAGAATTTTTAAAATTCCTTTAACAAATAAAAAGGAAATAGTCCTACTCAATTTCATGGCTGTCGCTTTAACAGTTTTTGCTAGGCGAATATGAATCAGTCAGTCAGTCAGGACTTGTTATTTTATATATAGATCAGAGTTAAAAAAAAATTACTAACATCAAACCAAATTTCATTAAAATCCATGCAGATTTTATAGAATTATTATTATAACAAGCTTATAAATTTCTACCAAAACCACACAATACCTTAAGGCTAGGTTAAATAGAGCTTGACGACAAAATATGATATCGTTAAGAATGGTACACGCCTCGGGGTCCTCATATTTTTGTTTTAAGCAATCAGATTACCTTCTTCTTTCTCTTACTTTAGTCCTTAGTGGAAAAACAACATATTTTACATACTTTATATTTTGTAACTGAATAACGTCTGCAATCGTCCGTGAACTATATTTTTTGAAAGAAAAAAAGAAAACTTTGTTCTTTAATTTTTCCCGACATGTATCTCATTTCAACAAAATTGTTTCTGTGGTTTGGGTGCAAATATTTACAGTACTTATATATTAGCTTACTTCATCGTTTTAACCACTTGTACATTTATTGGACTGCTCAATCATTTTTTGAATTGTTGATGGACTGGTATTGTCCGTAGCCATTAAATATTGAAATTAACTGATATTAAACTGTTACTTAACTATATCTTTTTCAACTAATCATAATAACCACTCGAAAATATAATAACATCAAAAAATTACTTTCCTAATTGTAATGAGTAAGAATTAAAGCTTGTAAGTTGTAACGAAAAGAATGAAATAAAAGGGAGAGCTCCTGTGCTTATTTTTTTTAAACTTTTCGACAAAATTGAATTGTAATTTACTCGGAAGTTGGAACAAGTCGCGACTTTTAGAATTCGTTAAATCTGTTAGAGGTTTATAATGACCCAAGTTTAAGATTTTAAATGAGGACTGTTCATACTTAAAAATCGATATTTAGATATGCCTTTAAAAGTTTTTACCGATAAATCGCAAGGAAAGAAATGTTTGCGGTCCGTCTGTTTATGAACCGTAAGTGTTTAAATTTTCTTATAACATTTTTTAAGTGAAACTTTTATAAATTGAAATTACTATAAACTAAAAAATGATTATATGATTTTGTATTTATTTTATACTTATTAAATTGTATAACGACGGTTAAGAACCAAATTCTGCTATCCACAAAATCTCAATTTTACAGGAGAGGAAAAAAACTTAATATAAATTTAATATTATAGTTATGGATAATTTATACACGCAATATTCTTATAAAACACTACACTTTACTACTGGTCACCACATTTTTTATTAGAAACAACGAGAAGAACAATATTTTGTTAGTACACCTAAACAAAAACCAATTATCGAAAAAAGTAGACAGCAGTATTTGGTCCCTCACCGTCGATATATCATATAAATTTAAGTATTGAAATTATAGTTGTTCTGTTAGTGCATCTACCTTACCATATCTCTGCATCACCCTAAGTTTTGCTTGAAAGAAAATGCCATAAGGCATCAAGTCCATCTTTGTACCACATTGTGCATAAAGTTTAAAATAAAATAAATAAATAAAAATAAATCTCTTAGTATAATATTATTAAAATATGAAGATTATTGTGAGTTGCGACTGAACTGCTTCCAAACGACTGGAGCGATTTTTTTTTTTAGGTATAGTCGATTTGAGAATGGTTGAGATGCAGCACAAATTAATCCCACAGGACAACGTCTGTTGGAGCATAAAATATTCCTGTGAGTTCCTTTAGAAACTTAACAAAAAAAAGTAGAGTTGGCTCCCCATCCATTCTATGCTAAAAATCGAGATGATTGGTTATTTTGTTAGAGCGTAAACGAAGGACAAACAAACACACTTTCCCATTTATAATATTAGTATGGATGTACGTGTTTGAGTCCTCCAATTGAGACACCAAAAAGCTCTTATTGAATTCTTATTCGATTTCCCATTTCACCCTCAGTGCTTGCCGACCAGTCCTAATCAAATATTGTCTGAAACGCGGGTACATTATAAAATTAGTCAAGCTCTACATCCATAGAGTACCTGGTAGTCTGTTTTTACTTAAACTATAAATATATGATAGTTTTCAATGTTTTTTTTACAGATTATTTTTTGTTTTATTGGTGATTTTGATTGGCGTTTCGCTATTTTCTTGGTGCGTGTAGAATTACGGCGGAAAAAGTGACGATTTGTATGCCGCCGAGTGTTCCTTGTACGCACAGCGAATAATATGAAGCGTACCATTACAATCGCTATAGTCTGAAAAGCTGGTGTTTAATGATTGATTACTGGAGATCGTCTTGTGATCGAAATTCGTAAATAAATATTTCTCAATCCAATCACAGTCTTCAATTTGACAAAAAGATCTCGTTACCAAGCGATCAATTTTATTAAGTTGGAGGCCGAAACTTCACTGCGCAAAAATTTGTATATCACGCAGGAACCGTACATTTTCCCCGGATAAAAAGTTTTCTATATGTTGCCCAGACCTAATAGCTATTAAACAAAAAAGATTTATTTAAATCCGTCTAGTAGTTTCTGGCAGTCAATTTTTTTTTGTCGATATGTGCTCTAGAATTTAAACAAAAAACATTTATTAGAATCCGTTCAGTAGTTCCGGAAATTAGCGCGTATAAACAGACAAACAGATAATTGATTAGTTAGTAAAAATATTCCTTGTACAGACACGCCAATTTTACTGTTTTATTATTATTATGTATAGATATATTAATACGCGAGCATGAAACTTAAGGTTACTGAAAAAGAAAATTAATATATTGGACCAAAAGTAAGATCACAAAATATATAATTTAGTATTGAAAGTAGTAATATCGGATTTAAAAAACACCGAATGCAGTAATCGACACAATATTTTGAGAATGTTGGTGGAACAAGTTGATAACAACGCGAAAATTTCGTGTAGAGAATCGTTAAAAGTTTCATTAAAAAAACCTGACCGCGGTTCGAGGAATTCGTGGATTTTCGTTTGAAATCCTAAAGTGAAACAAAAGTTTCCGCTGGATGTGACGTAGCGTGGACGCGTCTACGCGAAGAATGAAATTGGACGAATCGCTAATTGGAGAGAGTTAGTGAATCGAACTAAAGCCGATCAAATTCGTGCAAAAGTTTGGGACCGTGTATAAAGTACGTCACACAATTTTCATGATTTTAAGAATTCCTTGGTCACAAGTGGTTACACTTTTGAGAGTCCCCCTCACTAGTGAAACGTCCCTGCAAATTTACCTACGTGTGAAAACGGCGCAGTAATCCGCAAACAAAATTAAAAACCGCCCAAGTGCGAGTTGGAAAAAATTTAATAAACGTTTTTTTGAAAGTTATAAATGTATGAAAAAGTTTTAAATTTATACGAGTATAAAAGTTAAAAAATTATGAAAACGTAGAAATTTATAACACAAACATCGAAGTTTTAGTATTAGGGTCCCGATTTTACCCTTTGGGCACTGAACCCTAAAAAGAAGATATATAATATTGTATACGGTCGAATTAAAAAACCTCCTTTTCTTTGAAAGTCGTTTAAAAAATTGAAGTTACCTAAATATTCAAAATTTCGAGATTTTATGAAATTTAAAATGTGACGTCACAAAAT
Source organism: Cyclargus thomasi (assembly GCA_026546445.1). NCBI lineage: Eukaryota > Metazoa > Arthropoda > Insecta > Lepidoptera > Lycaenidae > Cyclargus > Cyclargus thomasi. Next base: position 5,643 of record JAOTAV010000740.1, on the reverse strand, counting down.
TTGGGACTAGTAAAATTCTACGAATTTTGAATTCCAGATGATCGGACTGTTAAGGGTTTCGAAGTGTGTTTTTGGCCACTAAAGCGTAAAACATGGAGACCATATTGAAAACTAGCTTTTGCCTGCGGCCTCGCTCGTGTGGAATTTAGCGTAGTCTGTGTTAGTTGTTTATAAATCGTTTCTAGTAGTTTTATCGTTAGGAGTTAGGACGTGAAAGAAGGACAAAGAAACACATATTCTTATTTAAATAATATTAGTATATAAGAAGTCATTTTGTTTAGTGTTTGAGAAAGACACAGATAATAATTTACAAAGAATTTTTTTCTTATAAAACAAGTAAAATTTTAATTACATTTTAAAATATTATATTCTTTTACTAATTGACGAATGACGACCTCTGTGGCTCAGTTGCGTAAGTGCGTTGGTAGCTCAAGCCGGGGGTCTCAGGTTCGAATCTCGCCGGCGGAGCAAAAAGTTTTTCAATGTTCCTGGGTCTTGGATGTATATTAAATATGTGTATCACAATGGAATAAAAATCTTAAATATGTGTATAGTATAAAAATATTAAATATATTTACGTTGTCTGGTACCTGTAACACAAGTTCTTTGGGTACTTCTCGACACGGGGCCAGACTGACGTGGTGTGAAGCGTCCATAGATATGATATTGATTATAAAGAATTTCAACTCCAGTTTTTAATTTAATCGAAAATTGTGAAAGAATAGAAATAACTAAGGTCGCGGACACAATTTATGAAAAGTTGAAAGGTTTTCGTTGCCTACATAACTTGTACCTTAATGGAGAAAACGGGCAATATAATCACAATTACATTACAAACCAGTATGTCGATTTCGAATAAAGCATCAAAATATCGGCTCGGTTCTGCTTGCTTCGTACTGCACATCAACGCACCCGATTCCTGATAAGTGTCGGATAGGCTATCCATAACTTCTTTGAGGTTTCTCCATACTCATCAGTCAGACATGGTGTGGATAGCCGATGATATAGATATGACGACCTCTGTGGCTCAGTTGGTAAGCGCGTTGGTAGCTTAAGTCGAGGATCGCGGGTTCGAGTCCCGCAGACGGAACAAAAACCTTATCAATGTTCCTGGGTCTTAGATGTGTTTTAAATATGTGTATTTTATAATAAAAATCTTAACTATGTGTATAGTATAAAAGTATTAAATATATTTCCGTTGTCTGGTACCTGTAATACATATTATTGTATTTATATACTTGTTGTTTATTAATTTGTTGAGTTCTAATTTATAAATATGTAGTTACTTAAGTTGTATATCTATAAGGACGGCATTATCGTAAACTATAAAGTCCTTTTTCTTTATTCTAAAAGAAAAGAAAAATCTTTTCTCTTAGAATAAAAAAAAAGTGCCTCGGGTACTTAGTACGGGACAAGACTGACGTGGTATAAAGCGTTCGTAGATATTATTATAGTATAGCCTCAGCGGCATTGATCACAAATGGTAAAACAGTACTGTTTTACCACTTTGTGATACAGCAACACACACGACTTAGGGGTCGTCCTTCTACTTCCTGATAAATGTCTGATCTATCTAGCCACCATGTATCTGAGAAAAATGAATACTTCATCGTCAGATATGTTGTGGATAGAATAAGCGGCATTTATCAGGAAGTGTTAGATCCAGCCTTTAATCTGGTATGCGCTGGCCGATTAGACATATTAAAATTTCGGAAACACTTACGTCGGGTTACTAGTTTTTTGTATCTATTGTGATAAGGGTGGGCCGTATCGGATTTAGTGAAAGTTTATTTTGTGCTCAAATGCTCCGAGGTCCGAACCTTTATAACTCCATTCAAAAGAAATATCATAGGTTTGAAATAATGAAACTATTTAAAGGTGCTTTGTTCCTGCAATATAATCAAAGGTCTTAATTATGTCAGACGTGGGGATATGCGAGTTAATGTATTAAGGATTTACAGTATCTCGTGTAGGGTCGGGTTAGAGGTCCCCAGGGTTCGAATAGAAGGTCTGACGTAAGGGAATGGAGCCTTTATTGACCCTTGCGTGGGTTCTCGTTACCTTGGCCGAAGGAGACCTCAACGGGAATTAATTGCGATACAGGTATATAGACAAAAGCAATATGTGGTTAAATAAATTATGTTTATCAAAAATATTTTCGGCTCAGAAAACGTGCTGAGGTTATTATCCAACATAAACACATGTTTTTTACACTGTTTTCCCTATTTACTTTGATTTCAACAGATTTATAACAGAATACTGTCCGGTTGGCGGTTTCGACGAAGTCATCATAAGGTGACAGGCAGGCAGCTTATTCTTTGTTATACAGTGGACGAGTCAAAACGCTACGATCAGAACCTAATTTTGCTTCGTAAAACATAAATTCCACAAAAGGGAGGAGGAAACTCTTTTAAGATATTTTTATTTGTGTATGGACTGAACGTAGCCAAAAACCAAACACCCCCCTAACTTTGATTTAATTGCTGTAACGTGAGAACAATGCTCCGGAACGGATTATAAATTTTGAACGTCGAAGTTTCGAGAGAAACGCGCAAGGAATGTCACAGCTCGCATCGTTAGGATTTAGTCAGAGTTGTCACAGTAGACATAACGAAGGAGTATACCTACTTTAAGCGAACTGACAAGTCGGCGCGGCGCGGGCACAGACCTAGGTCATCCCCTCTAAAAAGGCCTAATAGTCAATGTCGCTAAGAGCAATTAGTTTTGCCCTTTTTACAATTATTTTATTTTAAAGTAACTTTTTCTTGGTCGTTTTCTTCATGACTCAAGGTCGCGCCTGAGAGAGTTTGACTCTACTCAAGTTATTACTTTCTTCCACTTTGTTCGGTGTTCTGCTTCTCTAAGGGCTGTTGTTATTTTAAAGGAACTAATTAACAAAACTATTAGACTTTTTAATAATGTGCAAAGAAATGTACAAAAAGTAACTGCACAGCAATTTTGTAATATAGCTTTTTCGTTCTTTTTAGATCCTCTGTACAGCAACGCAGACCTCGATGCTTGCATTACGTGTTTTATTACATTACTACTTACTTTATTCCGTCAAAAGTATTAATTTAGGAAACACGTCATTTAAGTCGGGCTACTGGTTCTTTCTGTCTATTAGGATCATTTACATTAAAATTATGTTTGTGTACACTGTAGGCACAATAAGATATGAATATTTTACTCTTATTTTGAAAGCTTTATGTACATAAGTAGGTTTACGAATAGATGGTTATACGTTGTATTTTTGTAAGCATAAAAAACCTCATACGTAATGAAAAATACAGTTTAGTGTTCCGTAGCCAATAGGGAATATGCGTAAATAACAAAATTTATTGAATGCAAATTATTATGATACTGGGCTAATAGATATACAGAATGACAAAAATCTCAAATTTCGGTTGAGAAATGAGTGACACATTAGTGATTTAAGTTTTCTAACCATTTCTTTCTCTCAAAACGTAATTTAGTATGAACTTATGTAGCTTATAGACGTCACAATTAATATCGGATATATCCTTCTAACTGTCAACTTTAAAGGCTTATAACTTTGTTATTTTCAATTTTATCAAAAACTAATAAGACCAAAATTTGCAAGCTTTTAGCTGAATATGTGCTCTTAATAATAAAGTATTAAGATCATTTTGTTACCATATTCTTGCTAATAAAATTATGATTATGATTATAAACGATAGATTAATATAAACAAAGAATTAAAAATGATGCATATTCCCTATCGGCAGAAAAAATAAACTCTTACAGATTAATCATGACGGTCTGTCTGTCCGTGCGTTCCGTTTTACTTCAAAGCCATGGTTGTACAGTTGAAAGTTGGTTAATAGAGATGGCGTGTTCTGCGAACCGCATTAAGATTTTTATAGACCTATCCATAGGTTATAGGTACCTCGTACGTTTGGCGTTCCGTCAAACCTATCAATTTCAAAAAACTCTTATAAGGCGGGTCACCGATTCAGTCTATTGTGGTTCTAACAAGTATGGAAGAAATTGACTGGTTATAAAAATTCATTTCAAAATTTACCCGCTGTTAAATAATAATCTGTTAACTAACTGTTAACATACTTAACTAATTATGTGGGGGTAAAACTTATTCGTCTGGTCAAAGGGCCCATGGAGGTATTATAAACTTACATTCTCTCTAAACTTTCAAGCTCATCTCAAAAGCTCGTCTTTTGTGGAGCTACTTGGCAAACTAGAAAGTTTTAAAACCGGGTAAACGTACTCGATTTCACAGCTTGTTAGTTTTGTTAATTATTCTTAAAATTTGCTGCACCGACTGAAGCCAGCACAGTACAGAGGTAAGATTGGAGAATTAAAAAATACCTTCGACATACGGACAGACAGACAGACACGACAAATCTATAAACGTTTTTATGCTACTTGGCTACAATACTTTCATAATTTTTTTAACCAGTATATGGTATCAAGATGATCCTAATACCATATTATTGAGAACACATATTCAGCTAAAAGCATGCAAATTTTTGTCTTATTAGTTTTTGATAAAACTACGCAGCCAAACCAGCAAAAGCCCACAAAACATAGTAATACAAAAGTCGTCGGCCACGAAACCCCTAAAACAACTTGATTTTAAAGAGATAAAGGTTTGCTCACCCGGGGAATCACTTTGAAACGTTAAAATACCTGTCGTTAAATAAATTAAGTCGTAAACTTTTCATTATTATGAGGAAATTCGACGCTTCCTTAATACAAAGAATCCTCTTTCCTTGTAATGCTCAAAGGGTAATGTAATGACGATTTGATGCTTAAAAAGGTTTTAAAGGTTACTTATGACGTCACTTTGGTGATTCACAACTTAATCAAGGCCTGAATTCTGCGCCAAATTTTCGGGTAGACTTTATTGTTTCTTTCTAATAATGATGTTGGCGGTGGTGTTGAGATTTTATGATTTATTTTAAAGCTTATAGAGTAGTTGATGTCCGCAAATCAGTTGCGATATAATTTGTTTATCGCTAAGTACGTACGTAAGTAGTTCAAGTTCTAAGTATCGAACCGTTATGAAAATCAGCACTTGTACGTATGTTCTGATGACAATAATATTGTTAACTTGATCATTTTTAATATAAAAACACTATTACGCATTTACTCAAGAATGGCGGTTTTTTCTGGTTCACACGTATTAAGTAGATAAAGTAGGTAACTTAATTTTAAGTTATTAACTTCATTAACTATAAGTTATTAACTTAAACACAAAATTAAGTGGCAAGTAGAATGACTGAAAGTTAAGTTAAAATTTAGTTAACTACTTATTTACTTAATACGTGTAAACCTATCAGGTGATGTCTATCAGGTTCATTAACTCTTAGTCAAATTACTAAACATTTTTTTACTTTAGGTAAAATGTAGGGTGGGCTCCGCTTCTCGCCAGCCATTTCTGCAGTTCCGTATTGGAGTGTATTAGGAGAGTCATATACCTCAAATACCTACTCAAAAATTACTACCAGCTCTCGGTTTAGTAAATTAAGATTTTTAGCAATATTTCGCGAAAATTAACCTCAACCTGCAACACGAACAACGTCCGTTAAGTCCACATCCTGAGGATGCCCCTGTGTTGGGGCGAAACGCGCGTCGAGGTTCTCAACCCGCATTTTTACTTGCAGG
>JAOTAV010000739.1:0-10317 GCA_026546445.1 Cyclargus thomasi | reverse complement strand
ACAACAAAGCAAAAATTTTGAAAATCGGTTCACAAACGCCGGAGCTATGGTTGAACATACATAAAAAAAAAAAAAAATAAAAAAAAAAATAAAAAAAATATCCACAGCCGAACATATTAACCTCCTCGTTTTTGGAAGTCGGTTAAAAAACTCACAGTGAATCCAATCTCTTTTCAATCTTCTCCATAGTATGCGCTATTTTCAGTAGATGTAAATCCTCCTTGTGGTCCTTAGGGTTGGTGCAGCACATACACTTAAACAGTCCCGCTACTCCGATCTCCAAGGAACCTGACGTCTCCTCTCCCTGCCCAAACATCTTCAGCATGTTCTGATTGTCCATCTTTTTCTTCGCTTCTTCTGCAGCTTTCTTCTCTGCTTCCATTTCCTGCATGCCGGTCAAGAAATTGTTGTAATTATTGCGATATTAAAATGAAAACTTAAGTCTATATAATCAGACACCGTAGGTGGTAGGCATCGTAGTTTCGACGTTCAGAAAGTGTACTTAACGTACATATTTTGACTAAAAAGATTTTGCTTTGATTTTGAATGAGATATTAATAAATCCCGCGGAAACAAGATGTTAACCTTGTATTTATTAAAATCTGTATAGACTTTAGCATTTATAACGTTAGTGTGATAGGTCAACATAATATTATGATAATCAAAATTTCATTTCCCTTAAATCCAAATAGTTGTAGACACGAGTAATGCCCATATTCGTAACTGTGAGTAAATATTACAACACTCGTAACATTTAAAGCCTAGATAGGAAATCATTATAAAACTGGTTGAACATAGGTGTCTGTAAACGTTGAGACATACTTGAATTACTTAAAAGACACAAGTCATAAATATTGCAAATAAGTTTCAAGCACTTGAAACAAAATACTGACCCGTAATATTTTTTTTATATAGGAAAGAATGCAATGGAAACACTTGCTGTAATATTAAAGTGTTATTTAAGAGTATAGAAGAATAACATATTATTAGGATTTTTATTAAGAGCTCTTTAATTACTGGGCTAATTACATAAAATTGTGTCATAGATAATAATAAAACCATATTATGTAACTTTTTCGCATAAAATGGCGAGTACCATCTACCTCAAAAAGACATTGATTAAATAATAATAAAATTTAATTGTACACAAAAAATGCGCATATATAAGAGACATTGGCAATTATTACAACTAGGTTGCGATGCACAAAAGGCGAACTTAGCTACTAAGCAATTTCTACCAGTCAACCTTTTGCGAAAGAGATTAACTAAGGAGAAAAAGACAAAATGCGTAGGTGTACAAACTAAAAAACTTAAAAATTAGCACTCAATAATTATACTATAATTTTATTATTTATATTATACTATTATTAATAAAAAGGAACTAACCTTAGCAGTTTTCTTCTGTGCGACCTCTCTAGTGCCCCAGGACACGTTGTTCAGATTACATAACGAGTATATAATGAGCAACATGTACATGCTGGGTATGGTTATGTAGTATATAATCAGGTAGAGCAAGCAGGATATCTCCTGAGGATGCAGTATGGCCGATATTATGAATATCATTATAGTGGCCACGAAGAATATACTGGTTGGGGCCATCCAGCCGTCCTCGACAATTTGTAGAGCTATACCTACTATCACCATCATCATCACCATCGCGTAGATACACGTTATAAAATGTGCGATGGTTATCTGTAAGAAAATAGTTATTTTCAAAAACTGAAAGAAATCTTGACAAGTATCTAGAGCTGCTTATAGAAAAGAGCATACAATATGTATACAGAGTTACTTTGTAGTCATATTAAAGTTACTCTGTAGTCACTCTCAGCCTAGTGCAGACATCAGAGGAAATGGAATATTTGTGTTGTATGTTTTTGGAGCCAATATTTTTTTTATATCAGAGTTACTCCGTGGTTATTTTAGATTTACTCTGTAGTTGTATCGGAGTTACTCTATAATCGTATCAGAGTTACTCTGTAGTCGTATCAGAGTTACTTTGTAGTCGTATCAGAGTTACTTTGTAGTCATATCGGAGTTACTCTGTAGTTATATGATGTTTAATATAGCAGGCAACATTGAGTCCTTACTGAAGTTATAAAAAGCTATGAGATTCTTGTCTGGATTGTTGCATCAAGTATAGAGCAATCTGGTTTTGCAACGACAGTAGAAGCTAAAGCCCTTGCGGATGGACCAAACAGGACAACGTCTGTCAGGTCCGCTAAAGTGTTATCTAATTTGAATAAAAATGTATTGTTCTTACCTGCGTATCGGACTTGCACGTCATGCAGATGATGATGAACACGACGATGGGCACCAGGTTGATGAGCAGCGCGGTGACGTTGTCGAGGCCGGTGATGGCGTTCATGGCGCCGATCATCATCAGGAATATAGTGCCAGGACCCAGGATCGTACCCAACATTAGCGTCATCTAGATGACATTTCGATGAATTAGATTTAAAATTTTACTGCAATATATTGCAACTGTTTAGGCACCGTTTTTTTAATCAAATTAATGAAACTGGAACAATTATAGAGTGCAGTTTGTCGAACTCGGAATCTAAACAGCAGATGGCGGTTACAATCTGTCAGCAGATCCAGAATGTTCGTCATGGTGGAGGAAACCCAGCGCCGTCGCTGGTTGTAGAACTCGGAATCGACCTAATAGATGGCGCTTTTGGGAAACTATTTTTCCGTATTGAAATCTACTGCTTTTCCTTACCTGCAGGGCCGGCGTTAACCCTACCAGCGTGATTTCTTCGGCGCCTCCAACTTTAATAGAATAGGTACATACGAAAAATTGGTCAGGCGCCCAAATATTTGGCGTGCGGCGCCACATTTTATATGCGCCTTGGTCCACCGCCCAACGTCACGCCCCCCTAATGCCACTATTGCTTACCTGGTATATTATATACAACGTGGATATGTTGTCGTTGACTTGTACTGTCCTCTTGTAGTCTGTCAATAAATCTAGAATGTTCGCCATGGTAGACGGAACCCAACGACGCCGCTGGTTGTAGAACTCGTCAAAGCGCTCGGGGCAGTGCGTGTAGGCGTCTGACGCGGCGGAATACTCCACGCGGTAGCCGCGCTGCAGTAGCAAAGTGCAGAGCCATCGGTCCTCACCTAACAATATAAACAAACTTTTATTTAGTAACTAGTTGGTGCCCGCAAATTCATTATGCAAAAATTTATGTCACGCGGAAACCGCACATTTTCCCGGGACAAAAAGTATCCTGTATGTTGCCCAGACCTAAAAGCTATTAAACAAAAAAGAATTATTCAAATCCGTCCAGTAGTTTCGAAGATTAGCGCAAACAAACAGACAAACAGAAAACTTTTTTGTCGAAATGTGTATTATTACTGTTCCTTATCCCTCCCATATTTTTTATTTTGTAAAAATATTAAATGTACAGACACGCCCATTTTACTGTTTTATTATATGCATAGATTTGGGCATCACTGCTGCAACTGCCGGACACGTAACAAAAAAAGTTGCCGGCTAATTATGAGGGAATAGCGAACGGGAAAAAATATAGGGTATGAGTTTTAGGCAATTTACGCTCCCGGTTAACTCACTAACTGGACGAAACAAAGCACATCGATGTTTCACGCCAGTTTTCTGTGAGGCCCTGATATTTTCCGGTTGACTTTCACATCTATAATATTAGCAAAACTGGCCTTACGACAATGATAAAATCTTGGTCACTGTGGCCGGTGGGGTATTCGGCTATTGCCCAGTTTTTATCAGTATAATCATAGACAAATTATAATTTCTCTATGGTATAATCTTAATTTATCATTTTCAACACGCAATAGTTAGTGTAACTTAAATTAGTTAAGATTGTGAGCAGGAATTAATGATATTTTGTATGCTAGTAAAAGAATTCCCGGTTCCACCCTAGCCCCTCGGCAAGCTTTGGGGTAACATCAGGCTACAGGAAAATATAAAAAAATCCATCAAATATATAGAACTAGACTTTGATTTTTAATCTCAGTATTCTAAGTAAGCCACCAACATTACGTTCAAAATCGATCAACAAATTTCGAAAACAATGTAGATATGGTAAGGATCAGAGGAAGGTATGCGATCAGAGGTAGGTCTGAGATTAGAAGGTAGGTATGTTCACAAGACCATACCTACTTTATTTTGTAAATTGTGTTTATTGCATATAAAAGGCCAATAAACACAAGGAAATCAATATTCAAATCTTATCGAGGAAGTCCGTTGACTTATCAAATACATCATTATGTGATAATAAAAGACTATCTTGATGTTATCTATAATTGTTACCTGGAACAAAAGGGCAAGTGCCGTTGGCTATCAATTGTTTCATTTACTTTAATATTAATACCTAACACTTTGATCCACTTTAGAGTAATTGACCTGAAGGGGTCACTTCATATGTAAAGTTAAATGATTATATTGACGATAACGCTCATCATAAAATCTTAAAAATCTGCGTAAAATGTACGGCGCTAGTTTTTGAAGCTAGGCTAGTAAGCAAGTTCTATTACAAACTGTCTCGACTAGCTGACACTGACTTTTTAACTAAATTACTATGGTTAACTAGCTTAGAAAGAATATATCTCAGTCTACACAAAGCCAGCAGCTTACTAGTTTGCTGACACTAGCTTGCTATCCTAGCTTCGAAAACTTTCCCCGTGTATATAAGCGCCTTATAGCGAAACAGCGAGTAGCAAACTCCCTACGTAACATCTCATACTTTACCCCAGAAACCATACCTTGATCATACTGCACGTAGTGTCTCGCCTCGCTGGAAGTGAGCGTGTACTTTCTCATGACGTTGTCGTCCATTAGCGCCTTGCCGCGAAACAGCGAGAAGCAGCCGGGACTACACAGCACGCAGCCGATCATGTGCTCCGTAGCCTTCTGCATCCAGTGACCGATCGCGTACTCGAAACTCTGGTACCACGCCATGAAACCTGCAATGGAGTCATTGGCGTATCTAAAGTTCTAAACCCATTTTTGTTGGAGGGAGCTACCACGTCATGTCTTGTTTATTTTTTTATAGAGTAAAGGACCTAATCATGACAGACGCAACATCATAGGAGTTGCTAGTGCGTTGCCGGCCTTTTAACTTTACGCACTTCTTTTTTTGGTTTGCATTTCGTATCGGTCCGGAAATACTGCTGGCGATAGTACATTTTAGATTTTACTGTACGAGGCAGAAAGTTACGCGAAAAGCTTTTGCCACGCGCAAATATATAAATATTTCGCATCAAGTAAATGAGGCAATTTTTTTTTGTCATGTTGTCTAAACTACATTAACAGCGGAGGTATGTCTCTAACCTGTGCCAACTGGGTGGATCCTGCCACAAGCAGCGCCTAGATTCTTGTCCTTCTTCATGAGATCTATCAGCAACGTAACGGCGCTCGGCTTGAAGTCTATATCTCCGTCCAAAGCGAGCAAGTATGTGTTCTCAGCCATCACTTCTTTGCGGTCGACGGAGAGCGGCAAGTCCATAAGGCGATGGCCGAGCAAATAATACATATACATAACCTAGGAACAACATGATGGTAATAAATAAAATGAAGAACGCAATGGAAGAAGCAGTCATCAACCATTTTGAAACAAAAGAACAATTCATCATTTTTTATTTCACTGTCACAAATCCGTACTTTATCGTCTAGTTATTGTAGCTAACTATGTATAGATAGAATTCATATTTTTTGTTTTCAAATCATTTTACTGGTATGTAATCCTCTATTTAATGGAAACCGGTGTTTCAAATTGTAAGTTATCTGCTTCTTCCACTGTTAAATGTACCAAAATAATATCGGAATTAGTTATCGCTATAGCCCGGTCAGTGCGCACGTAAAAATGCGATCAATCACCTATCGCTTGTCTCTATTACATGCATCAACTAATATTTAGCTATCTTCTTTTCACAGGTGTGATAGGTACGAGCTCGATAACGATATTTTACGTGTAGCTAAATTCAATTTTGCTGTTGTCGTTTTCTTAACCTTTTTATACATATAATAAAACAGTAAAATTGGCGTGTCTGTACAATATTTTTACAAAGTAATGAATGTGGAACAGTAATAGAACACAAATGGACATAAAACGTTGTCTGATTGTCCGTTTGTAAGCGCTAATCTCCGGAACTACTGAACGGAACCGAATTTCCGGAAGAACTTCCGGAACTACGGAATAAATCTTTTTTTATTTAATAGCTATTAAGTCTAGTCAGTTTTTATCCCGGGAAAATGCACGTTTCCCGTGATATACAAATTTTCGCGCAACGAAGTTGCGGGCATCAACTAATCTATAATCTTATTGATGCATTTTTTTTTGAAGAACCCCTGATGACTACAGCAAAATACAGCAAAATAAAAATGAATCGTTATCAATTCCAAAAATTGGCATTTCGATATCTCGTCTAATCTAGATAATCTTTTATAATCCACGTTATTTTATTACTGGATTATATTATTTATGAGATTTTATAGGCCAAGGATAGTTCAGTGTCAACATAGATAGCTAAAATTAATTAGTAGGAAACACTAGAACTTTTATCACACACTTATAATATACACACACACAGTACACACTTGAATAGATTCAATAGATATTTTTAGACATAGTAAACATTTTAATCAAATATTTATTACGTCGTATATGAAATCGTAAAATCTGCAATATAGGTTTTTTTATGATATTTAGCGGGCAAGCGCAAAAAAGCAACTGCCGTCGCCCATGAACACTCGCAACATCCGAATAGTCGCAAGTACGTTGCCTTTTATGAGGGAATAGGGAATGGAAATAGGGATAGGGGATTAGGGAAGTTGGGCCACCGGTAAACTCACTCACTGAACGAAACACAGTACAATGTCGATTCACGCCAGTTTTCTGTGAGGCCGTGGTATCACTCCAGTCGAGCCGGCCCATTCGTGCCGAAGCATGGTTCTCCCTCGGCAATGAGCATCCATATTATGTACTTGAGATCGGAAAATGTCTCATCACCACACGCCTCCACCGGGGTTCGAACCTGCACCCTCTCGAGTGCGAATTAAAAGTACCTTACCCAGTGGCTACGAACGCTCTAAAATTATTTGTAAGTAAGATTTCAATCTGCATTAATCTAACAACAAAATATGTTTATTTGGGTTCTTGGCTTGCCAATATAGCAAACTGCCTTAATTACTTAACTATAGTCTGTCGAAGATATCAACTAAGATTTGGCACAACTGTCGGTAACATCACAAAATATGAGGGTAATTAGATAAGTGTACCATAGGTAGACGCCGGACCTATGTTAATTGATCAGATTATAAAAAGTAATCTAAAAAAAGCCCCTAATTATCTGACCAAATAAGTCGAACCTCTATCTATAAATATTTGGGGCCTGTCTCATTGCTTACTGATAAAGTTTAGATATATATAATAGATTCTCCATACAACATCTGTGAAATAAAGTTGTGGATAGACTATCCGTAAGCGGTGGAACAGGCCTTTAATCTCATAAGCATATAAAAAAGACAAAATCCTCAAACATATGTAGTCTTTTGAAAAATAATATACGCTTACCTGTGACCACCGCTTCTTGTGCCGAATCTTGGACTTGTCTTTCAAATGACAGATCATTTTGTTCTTCCCGGGTAGTGTCCACACTAATCTGCCTCCATACGGCGTGGGGTACTTCTTAGGTGGTCTCAGCCTTACGTTGGTCAAGTGTACTTCCGAGGCGGCTTCGTCTATGGTGTCTACGAGACATTTGACGAAGCGATTCACTTGAGAATCATCGGCGCTGTGGTCTGACACTTCAAAAGCATCGTCCAGGTATATGTGAGCTGAAATTATAATTATTGTAAACGGGAAAGTTTATGCGTGTATAATAACGATAATAACTCCCACACCGGTTTCGGTGACGGTGGTCGGTTTTATAGAAACCAGGCCTGTTACGCAGGAGTAATTTTATAGTGCCCAAGTGTGTGCGCAGTACACAGGAGCACTATCTCTTCCTTTACTCTCATGACCCAGTGGGATGGATGGCCAACACGTCTGGCGAGAGATTGACGTTTTACATGACCATCCGACGCATGGATCATCTTACTTGTCAGACAATCAGATAATCAGCCTGTATTGTCCTAACCAAATTTGGAAATAACATGTTTCCAACTCGGGAATTGAACTCACGACCTCCGAGTCAAGAGCCGAGCTCCTTACCACTAGATCACGGAGGCGGAGTGTATAATATTAAACAGATAACTCCTGTTACTTCGTCACGCCGATTTTTTTTCAGCATAAAAATTACATAGCATAATATCCTATTCTATGCCCAGGTTCAAAGATAACAGCAAAATCTGTTTAGTGGTTCTGGCGTGAAGATGTAAGAGACCGACAGATACAACATTTTTTATTAAGAATCATGTTTTCGAATACAAAAGGTTGAAACTTTTATATATTTCTTACCATCATCAATATACTCATTGTTATGTGACGTAGGGATTATTAAATGTCCTTGTGACGTAAATATCCGATAATTTTCTGCACAACGAATTAGTCATATTCATTTTCGAAATATCGTAAGAATTGGAGTTTTGACCTAGATTTTTTCCTGAGTGAATCAATAATTTGTGAATCAGATAATAATATTACGTAGAATTATATAGATACCAAAACTTAACCTATTTTATTACATTTTGTATGTAAATCGGGTCCTGAAATAAATGCTATCATATTTTGTCCATTAAAAGGAAAATTCTTACTTTAATGTAGGAACAGATATGCCGTACGTTGTATTATTATAGGGCTCGTATATACTGCACAGGAAAGGAACAGATAAAAAAAGAATATTTAAAAAAACAAAAAATCACCTTCAAGTTCATAATAATCAGGGTCTACAATGCCGAGATATTTCTGCGCCACCCGCCTCGCGCTTTGGTCCTCGTCCAATCTCAAGATGGACTTCAAGAACTCTATCATCTCATCCTTAGTCTCGTGCCACATAGTTGCACATATAAAAATTCTAAAACAAAAGATGTAAATCATTGACTGCTTGATAAGAATATAACGTGAATTTGTCTGATTCTCAATAGTTTATCTGTTCGATTTTTTGTGAAAATCATATATGGCACTCATCAGGGAATGATAAAACAAGCCCTGTAATGACGGCTACAGTACACTCTCAGCTCAGTATACTACGGTACACTCACGCCGAGAGCTCCCGGGTGAGAATCTCGTGACGAGACTTTCACCCGAGGCTGACAGGCGATACGAGGCGAGTGCACCCATTTACACTCTCGCACTCGGGTGGTCTCGCTGTGTTTCGGGGACAGCCGCCATCAGATGCATACCTTGTGATACTATCGGATGGCTTGACGTCTTTTCTGTAGTTTTCCAAACTATTGACGGACACGTTATCTGCTTTTTCGTCTTGTTCCTGAAATAGGCAAAATGAACCAGAATTAAAACCCACCAAGTGCGAATTGGATTCGCGTACGAAGGGTTCCGTAACAATTAACATAGAATGATATCAATATTACGTACGTATAACATTGTTCTAAATTTAAATAGCTATAACTAACAAAACTGTGTCAACGTTAGTGCGATGTAGACATCCAATAGCGACATCTCTTGTCGGCTAAAGTGCATTATAAACTATATGTAATGTTAAAGTATAATCGTGCGTTGTGCAAGAAATACCGTGTTGTAGACGACTAATAGCGACATCTATTAGCAAAAAACAAAAGTCTCACTAAACGAAGAGATGATACCTTAGAGTTTGTGTTAGTCCCTTATACAGAGTTGACTGTGAAAGTAGCAGCTCTTAACAGTAACCTTAAAAATATTGTTTCATTACTCCGGAGCACTATTAAATAAAAGTTTTATTTTATCTATCCATATTCTCCCTAATACTTTTATATTATCACTTTGCTTTGTTAGACTCTACATTGCCTCATTTTCTTCTTTTTATCGAAACGAAATTAAGTGTACACCTCCTTAAGCCTCATTCCACACGCACACGGTGACCGTGGTTAAGTATCTACTATGGGACCTTTTACATGACAGCGACCATGCTTACTATAAACACGGTTACCATCTCAGTAATATATACAGGGCTTATGAAAACGCTTTCACATGAACAAAGACGCAACACAAGATGACCAGAGGTCGTCTTGTGTTGGCGCAGTGGTTGAGTGCTTTGGTAGCTCACGCTAGGGGTCACGGGTTCGAATCCCGCCAACGGAAGAAAAAGTTTTTCAATGTTCCTTGGTCTTGGACGTGTATTAAATATGTGTATCATATAATAAAAATCTTAAATATGTGTATAGTATAAAAGTATTAAATA
>JAOTAV010000738.1:0-10318 GCA_026546445.1 Cyclargus thomasi | reverse complement strand
ACATGTCAAACATTTGCCAATCCAATCCTGTCAAATACTGTAACTATTCATGTGTGCGTTCAGAAATTTATTTTGTGCAAAATGTCTTGAAAGTTCATTAACTGTTATATTTGTTTGTTATAGACATAAATTTGTGTAAATTATTTATTTATTATGTAATTATTTCTTCCCGAAAATAATACCTAAGATTTTTTCTACAGGTTAATAAATGTGTAAATGTCTTTTTATGTCTATGATTTTTCTTGTCCAGCTATTGTCAATGTGTTGTAAGTTTTGTGCGAGTGCAGAAACGAGAAATCGTCGAGCTTATCGTACAGATGAACAGAGGAATAATCTTCGAAGATCATTGATACACATCAACTTTCATAGTATTGCCATCTCACTCGCACATTTTGTGACGTCATCCGCGGCCAACTCGATTCGTGAAAAATTCTAAAATAAAACAGAATAACGCGAAGAGCAAAATAGATACGCTTTAAGACATGATTCGACATCAACATTCGAACTGGACAACACGTTTCTTAGTATATTTTAAAAACTAATGTACGAAGGAGAGACGTTATACTGTTCTAATCTGCATTTCAATTCGAAAACACTTAACACATTTCATATATATTAACTCTATTAAATAAGTTCAACAAAAATTTACATTGGCAATAAAAACATTTCAAATGATAATAAATCTGCATTATTTGAAAAACAACATTATGAAAACAAAACAAGAGAGCAATCCCTGAGCTCGGTACATTAGAGCGTAGTTTTTGTATATTTTAAACTTGTAAAAATACAAGTTTTCTCAACTCCTGAAAGGGTTTTTGTTGAAACGAAAGTTGATAGCTCCAGTGTTTGCCCGTAAAAGAGGTTCTTCAGTTAGTTTCCAGGTTTGTTCCAACTTTAAACTGTCTTGTTTATTGTCTTGTTTGCGGGGTTCATCGAGTATATAGCCAATAAAGAAGTAATGTAAGCCATCCGTGTCCGAAACTTATCAATTTATCATTGAGAAATTAACCGCCAACCAAGTAACGCTCGCACTAAAACAGTACGCACCAATCAGAGACCTGTGTGTACGTACTCCGATACTTCCGACCAATCAGAGCGCAGTGGCTTTGGGCGGATTTTTTCCGAACAAAACTAATAACATTTCCGCTCTTTTTCAAGTTCTATGCTCGATAGCGTAAATATATTAAAGATGCCCTTCGGAATGAATTGGGCCAAAACTACCGGAGAAGTACCGTGGTATCGCAGCAAACCGACGTTAAACAGCGCTAGCTCTGTGTTACGTCGTGTGAGTGACTTTTCTTGAGGTCCAAACCCCTAACCTCTATTTCTTTTCTCCTTAGCCTATTCTTGCAACTCTTCCGATGTTGAAAGTGTCCATGACCGATGGCATTTGCTCTTCAATACCCGCCTACTTGTTTGCCCAATTACTTGATAAAATGAGGAATTAATCTTAAACAAATATTTCTAAAACTCAGGATGCACTTAAAAGAAAAGTTGTTTCAAGATAAAATATTCTCCTGCTTAAACGTGCTTAGATCTTAGCTGAAAGTATTCTTTAATGAATAAAAATAAAAATTATTTTTTTATTTTACATAAAAAAAATCTTTAAAACGTAAACGCGAGTAAGCAATATCACCCGACGTCATTAAACCGAATAGTCTTTCTCGGGTTTTCATCCGGAATAATACAATACCTCTATTCAAACATGCACCCCTGTGCAAAAAATACTTTCGCGTAATCGCGCACAGACAACATCTTAATTTGTTTGCTGTTTATTATTCAGGGAGTATGTGAAAACACTTGCAAACATACAGGGGATTAGGGGAGCGATACCCTCTTTTGATGAGCCATACGCACTTACCCCCCTCCCCCTTTTTTAGGGTTCCGTACCCAAATGGCAAAAACGTAGTAGGTTCGATGTCTGTCCGTCTGTCTCCAGGCTGTATCTCAAAAACGGTAATAGCTGCAGAGTTGAAAATTTCACAGAATGTTGCCGCTATAACAACAAATGTTGCCGTGGGAGAGCCATGCTTCGGTACGAATGGGTCGGCTCGACCAGAGTGATACCACGGCCTCAAAGAAAACTGGCGTGGCGTTGTGCTGTTTTTCGTTTAGTGAGTGAGTTTACCGGTGACCCAACTTCCCTAATCCCCTATCACTATTCCCGTTCCCTATTTCCTCATAAATGGCCGGCAACGCCTCTTCGGATGTTGCGAGTGTCTATGGGCGACGGCAGTTGCTTTCCATCAGGTAACCCGACTGCTCGCTTGAGCCATAAATATCATAAAAAAATAATCTAAAAACAAAATAAATACTTAAGGGGGCAGCACGTTATCATATAACATTTTTTTGCTAGTTTCTTCCTTTTGTAACTAGATGGCGCAGCTGTACACCCCTCTAATTACGACGATGTGTTGATGCTGTTCAACTTTCGCAAACACGTTTCTTTAATTTTTTGTTCTAAACGGAACCCTATTCGGTCGAGTTCAGCTCGCACTTGGCCGGTTATCCCTCTCACCCCTCAGCTATTTTAAACAATCTGCGAGCCGTCTACATTCGTCTCACGTCTAGCTTGATTGTTTGATCCGGAGCGTCGCGGGTAATGTATGCGATGGGGCCTCTAACTTTTAATGTGCGTTGTTCGCACGCATTCCGAATAATTCCGCCGTCAGGGTTGTCTACTGCCGGAGCAAATACGAAAGGGATCGTGACCGTCTGAGCCGATCTGATTATAAGAAAATCCACTGCTAATCGAAAACTATGAACGTCCTATTTTAGAAGCTGAAAAGGCAATGCTTCTGGCAATGCTCTAGCCAATCTTCGTGCTGTAACTCTTAAGCGTGGTATAGTTCACGAGCTTTTTTCTTGTTCACGATTGTGTAATAAGAGATATCTGTTTTTCGATGTTTTTTCCAAAAAAAAAACTTATGAGTACCAACCCTGGGTCTCCCACATAATGAACGTAACGTTAACCCATTTGGTAATGGAGATTAGGGAGCTTGAAAAATTAGAGCCCAAAATCGGTTTCAACGTTAATTTGTTGCGGTAGGTACGGTTCATTGTGCTCATTAAGACGGATGAGTTTAGCCGACCCGAAGAAAAATGTCAATCTAAATAACTTAGAATTTTCACCCCTTTTTTTTGCAATTCATGCGAATTTGTCTTCTTTGTTCCCATCTAACGAGGGACAGCTGAAAACCCTCGAGGTGAATTTTGGTGAAAACAGTATCAACTTAAAGAGTTCAATTAACTTATAAGAATAATAATAATAATAAAACATTTATTTCACATACTTTACACCACACCACAAGTACACGTATACAATATACAAAAGAAAAAACATTTAGCATTAATATATAAAAGAGGAAAACGAGAAAAAAAAGTTAAATTTGAGCGAAATCAAGAAGAAATAATTAAAATAAAGTTTAAAGCCGATGATGAAGATATGTTTGCGATAAAAGGAGACAGAGAATAAAACAGAAAATAACTTATCATTTGTGGTTGTTTTTGAAAGAATTCATTGGTTCTATAAAGTTGCACATGTGATTCGAATTTTGAAGTCATTTCTTTAGCGACGTAGCAAACTTTTTTGGTATCCTGTGATCTTCCAGAAATTCCCAACACAGAAAAAGGAAAGTAGACCGTGGTGTCAATCGTTTTCTATTACTTATCTTTTTTCTATTCGTGTTTTCAATTTTATTTATATACTGCGCAATGAATAATGTTTATAGTAATTGGACGCTGTTAAGCATTTGTGTGTTATCCAACAAAAAATCAGATTCTGAGTTATTAATGCAGAATTATTCTTTAGATCTTAAGGATAAGAATCAAGAAGATAAAATCTGATTTTTGTTGGATAACACACAAATGCTTAACATCGTCCAATTATAGATAGTAATTTCAGCAACTGCATTTTATTTTCACTACCTAAACTTTTGTAGAGCAGCTCGATCCTTTTTTCTACGGAACCAGTCGTTCAGGCCCCGCCTCGCGCCCGGCGACCCCGCAATATCAGGCGCCGCGGTTCATTTGAATAAAGTTCTGTCGGCGGATTATTTTTGTATTTTGTTTTAATTTGTCGCTCGCTCGAGGAGGGTGCGGAATAATTTTTTATAACTCCCATTTAACGGTATTACTTCCGCACCCCGGCTTCTCTTTATATCTAATGGTGTGACAAAGTTTTACAGTTTGTAGCGTAATTGAAATCAAAGCGCGCAGTTTATTTAACGCGATTGAATTATACGTATCAAAAGGAAATGTGTATATTCAAATAACTTAAGCGGTTGAACTGAAAATGATGAAACCTGTAATGAAAATCTTTGGACTTCCGGAAAAAAATGAGCCTTTGATAGATTTTTTGCGGTAAAGTTACAAATCAAACTTTAATACTATTACTTTCAGGCTAAGGGGCTGTTTCGCCGCTTACAGAATATAGTCTATCCACAACTTTATTTGACAGATTTTGTATGGAGAATCTGTCAAAAAAGTTGTGGATAGCCTAACAGAAAGTTTTTCATATAGATGTTGCGAATTTCATGGAATATGGCATTATTTACCAGCCAACCTACAGACATTTAAAAGGGCAATAGGGAATATATTATATAGTATAAAACAACAAATTTATTGAATGATAATTCATGATAAGATATTAGCGTTTTAAGATTTCTTTCATCTCTTTCTCTGGAAACGTAATTTAGAATGAACTTTGTATGCAGCTTACTTTGACGTCACAGCCAATATCGGATCGCTGTTTCTAACTGGCTACTTTAAAGGCTTATAACTTTGTTGTTTTTAATTTTATCCAAAAATTGACACTCCGTCGTTTTACAATATACTTTATAATATATTACAGTAGGTAAAGTCTTAAGCCCCATCAAGTTGAGATAGACCGCTAACTGGTGAAGTGTTGGGACTTGATCTTGTTAAAATTAATAATTCACCATAAAACGCTTTCTTACTGATGAATGTCCTGATTTGGTTTCTTGAAGAGCTGCATCCTTAATATTAATGTGAAAGTGTTTATCTGTGAATTAAATTCTCTGAGAATACTATCGGGAAGTAGGTTCAGAGTCAGATTGCGTACCAAAGTAATTTAGGCGCGTTACGTCAAACTAACAAGACAGATTACGATATGGGATGGAATTGACATTTCGATCAAGAGACAGGAATTCTACAAACATACTACATTCAAATTATACTGTAGCTCTACCGTGACTTTGAAGCAACCGTATTTTTCGATACCTAATAGCGACTATGTAGTTTTTAGTATGACAATTTTATTTCCGCAAGAGACCGCTAGAGGCGCTGTAAAATTTTGCCATACTAAAAATGTACGTAGTCGATATCATTTATTATGATATTTAGGGGACAAGCGAGCAGACGGGTTATCTGATGGAAAGCAACTGCCGTCGCTCATAGACACTCGCGGCATTCGAAGAGTCGCAAGTGCGTTGCCGCCCTTTTATGAGGAAATAGGGATAGGGGATCAGGGAAGTTGGGCCACCGGTAAACTCACTCACTGAACGAAACACAGCACAACCACCGTTTCACGCCAGTTTTCTGTGAGACATATACGCTTCAAACTCATAGTAAAACCACTGGTGCGGGTCTTTGCAATTATATATCAGCTTTATAGTTCAGTAATGACAACAAGGTGTAAAATACATTCACCGATCAAGTTTAGACCTTACCTTAGTTACAATAGGGATCACAATCCATCGCTCTTCAGTACAATGCAAGATAAAGAACCCACCGAGTCTGCCAAAGATATATTTCCGCGGAGTCTACATACATTATAGAAATCGGATAACATTCAACTCGGTACTAGGTTGTACTGAATCAAGCTAAAATATTTTTCAGCTTGGAAATATAAAGAGCTGTATTCTACTATTTTTAGAGCGTCCGTAGCCTAATGGGTAAGACTTTTGGTTTGCACTCGAGAGGGTGCAGGTTCCAGGTGTACCAATGAGACATTTTTCGATCTCAAGTACATAATACGGACGCTCATTGCAGTGGCAGAGCCGTACACACACGGCACGAACGGGCTGGCTCGATCGGAGTGATACCACGGCCTCACAGAAAACTGACGTGAAACGGCGTTGTGCTGTGTTTCCTTCAGAGTTTACCGGTGGATCAACTTCCTTAATCCACCTATCCTATTCCCTCTTATAGGCCGCAACGCACTTGCGACTCTTCAGATGTCACGAGAGTCCATGGGCGACGCCAGTTGTTTTCCACCCGGTAACTCATCGGGCAGACAGGTTATCTGGCCTGCCCCCTAAATACCATAAAAAAAGTAAACTTGTAAATTTGTAAATTTTTTTTGCCTTTTCTAAGAAAAAGCCTCCATAACGATCTCTGTTGTCCGTGTAACGTGGAAAGAACATTCCAACAAAACACCTTAACTACACACATCCTCGTCAAAGGAATGTCAACTTAGCACCCACCGCGTAGCGTCCATAATACAACGCGCGAGGTATTCTTATAAGACGGACAAAGTCGAGGCTGTTGACACAGTTTGAGCTTCCGTTTTCGACGCATCAAACTCTTGGGAATGAATAGATTTTGTATTCATTCATTCTTACTACCTAGGTTTTGTATTATTTAGGTCACATTTTATACAGGTCTTAAAACCTTTAGTACTAAATAGAAGTATCTAATTATAATACTCTGCTTGTGTTCGTAACTATAAAGAAAAGTCTATGTAACTTTTTATAACCTTCACCCTATAGGTTATAAAAAGTTACATAGACATAAAATTATTTACTTCTTGACCTCGATTAATAAGATGCACGGATTTCTTAAAAATTGAATAAAAAAATGGCACCAAGACTATCTGACACAAAACGACTTAAATCAAAATCAAGTGTATCGAAAAGTAAAACCTAATTAAATGGGTTAAAGCTCACAATCGCACAAAAGTTGAAATGGCGGTCTTGAAGCGACTAGTGCTTAACCGTGGTTTTGCCGATGCCACTTTTCAGACGGCAACTGTGATTTTTTATAATATTTGATCGATGCAGCCTGCGCCATCTAGTGTCGTAGGCCGCTCTTTCGTAAAATCATATCGTGCGGATTTTTTTCGGAATTTCATAAATATGTTTTCGAATGAGCATACTCATGACTTGTATGTAATCGTTACAAAAATACATGGTCCTTGCTGAGATGACTCCGATCTAGTACAACAGTATCCTAGAAATGCTGGTTGACGATCCAGACTCACCGTTACTAGAACACTTTTTGAGGATTCTTTTTAGTAATCTATTATATCCTGACGATATAACTCCATAACGCACAAACCGATTTCCACGGTTTTGCATTCGTTGAAAAGGTCTTGGGCTCCATGAGGCTTGTAAAAAAAAATCAGGAAAAATTTCAAGATTTTCGGGCAACTGCTTCATTTTAATATTATTTAAAATAAAAAAAGATGTAGTTACTAACCTTAGTTTTAAGAGTAACTTACAAATTTGGGCCTTAGTAGTCCATAATAAATAAAAAATTGTTATATAACAATAACATATTTCGATCGGAAAACATTGTACTACTTTTGAGGAAAGGCGCGTAGGTGTAAAAGCATGAAATATTTTCCAGTTATAGTTAATATGGAGGAAGAGCATAAAATACCAATATTATTTCCAAGAATACTTTATATTTTGCATATTTTTAATAAATGAAATGATACGCAGACAACAATACGCACACTACAATATTTTGAGACGACACGATTATCATTCTCAATATACTCTTTTGCTCATGGTTGATGTCTGCGTATTTATTATAAAATTTAATAGCCTGCTAATGAGATCATTATGCCAAATAGAAGTCGGTGATTGAGTTCAGAAATATTTATAGTCGAATTTCGACCACAGGGCGACTCTAGTATATATAAAGGTGCATCGGAAGAGACCAGTTGTTTTACTCGAAAAGTCTAAACTCTTCACTCTCTGCTTCTTTCAGTGTCTTTGTGTAACTATTTTTAACACTCGGCGCAACAAAATTCTCTAGCGACATTACATTAGTTGCACTTAATAAAAGTTATGATACACCGGCGACTAACTACTAACGAGTTAGGCCATCGATCAGCGGCACAAGCTAATAGTGCGCTCGACAAATATTAATAGTTGTGATGTTATCGTGATACTCGTGCCTAATGGTTGAGGTGGACAACTATTAAAATTTCCCCTTGATGTATCATAAAGTATAGACATTGTAGTTAAGAGGCAGACTTACATAAAGCGCCATCTAGTGAAATCGTGTTTTAAAAAACCGTGATTTTTTACGTTTTTCTGCCTACCAACTTCCACTAGCTTCTTATAATGAGTCTAACTTCCCTATACTTAATTCCCTTTCCCTATCCCCGTAGCCTGTTCCTTTATCGAAAAGGCCATCAACGCACTTGCAACGCTTTTAGACGCTTGTGCCAAACAGCTATCGTAGTTTATCAAGCACTTTAAAATAATTAGTCCAGTATTGTGAAAAAATAAAATAAAACGCCATTTAATATAAATTTATTTCAATATTGATACATTTATTTTAGTTAAGCTATTTTAGTAAACTGTTTAGTAAACTAAACTAAAGTATGTTGTTTTAGTTAAATTATTTTAGTTTAGTTGCTAGATCCCCTAAAATTCTTAATCTATGAATACGAATAAATAACAAAGCATGACAAAATAAGCATCGAAAGATAATCCTATGAAACGTGCTGGCAAAGTAATGAACATTTAGTTTTATTCTCTTTACTGTGATAGAGTAGTATCTACAAGCCTTTGTGTTATCAGCTGTTATCAACCAGATGGATCGTTGGGTCACCATCGCATTATCTATATGGCAACACTAAAATATTTACTATTGTGTTATTGTGCTATATTTTTCCTTAAAAAAAAAACACTTAAAAGAACGTATAAAATTTATTTATATTGACATTCGTCTGCTTATGTTACATAGGTATCATAATGTTTATTATACACTTAACATCATGTATATATCCCAAGCAAAAAAAAACACTTTGTCGAGCACCATGTAAAACAAGGGTAGAAAAGGAAATTTATAGGGAAAGGGTACGGAAGTACCAAAGGGTAAAAACGCGTATTATAAATATTTTGATATCTATCCGTCTATCTGACTCCAGGCTATATCTCAAGAACGGTTACAGCGAGACTTGAAATGTTCACAGATTATGTATTTCTGTTGCCGAGCCGCTATAACAAAAAATATCAAAAACAAAGTAAAGTAACTAAATAAATCCTCATACAACAGACATTATTTTTTTGCTATTTTTTGCTCGATATCAATAATGACACTTGAAATGTTCACAAAATACTTAGTTGTATTTATACTTTATATATACACTACTATATTTTTTTAACAAAAATAATAATTTAGGTGGGCTCTCATAACATTGTTTGCCTTAATATGGTACGCAACTCTTCGTGCGTGAGTTCAACTTGCACTTGGTCGATTTTCTACCTAATCTACTTGTTAAACATCGATGTAACCCGGCGCGTTTGCTCACGGCTACAAATCTATATTAATCGCGTTGTACACTCGCTGGCTGTGTTTTTCGGCCCTTCGCTTTGCGTACACAACGGGAACATAATGACACTTGCATTATCGGATTTTGGGTGGACCCTTTGGTAATTCGTGTTTCGAACGAAATGTGGGTTAAGCTCCGTGTACGTTGTCAAATGGGATTTAGTATCGAATATCGGCTATCGATTGTTTCGATCTATATATCAAATATAGATGTTTTCTAGAAGGCCAATTAACCATGCCATGACTCCAAAGCGATACATTACTGCCTGTATCTTAAAAATGGCTACATTTCAGGAGAGTGTTGGTATGGGAAGATCTTCCGGCCGGGCGAGATAGCATGCTCGGCCAGGGTCGAAGCCCCGTTGACGTCATTTCAGTCGTTCTATATATGTTCACTGTTCGCCGGAACTTCGATAGCGCGATGCAGAATTGTTAGGCTAATTGTGGGTAACACCACAAGAGAAAAAAAAAACTGATTTTATTTTTTCTTAGTTATTGTACAAAACCAGATATGAGGTTATTTGACGAGCAAGAATTTACTTATCAAATAACCTCATACCTAGTATTGTAGAATTACTAAGAAAAAAAATATAATCAGATCTTTTTTGTCTCCTGAAATATAGCCATTTTTTAGGATACGAGGTTGAGGCATTAAGGCATCGAAATAGGGAATATGCATGATTTTTTATTAATAAAAAGATAAAAAGTAAAATTTTTATTATTTAATTAAATAAATCTTACGTTATTGAAAAACGATGTAGTCCAATCAGTTTTTTGATAAAATTGA
>JAOTAV010000737.1:0-10323 GCA_026546445.1 Cyclargus thomasi | reverse complement strand
CACAGTAACCATTTTTATCTCTTAATTAATTATTAAATTTATTACTTTTTTGCAAAGGCCAATTTCTCATAATTAGTGTTAATCCTTATCCAAATAAATATATGATTAATCTTGGCCATTTCATGTAAATAAATATTGTCCTTAACGGTTTCTAATTTTAATGAGTACTTTAGAAGATATAACAGAGGTTTTTAAGTGAATTTAGTTTCCGACTCATCCGTACCAATGATAGCCGTATACAGGGTGTTAATATTATTAGTTCCACGTACAAAAGAGCGGCAAACAGATTTGGTATGCATGGCGCACGCTACCTCCGTATTCCGGGCACATGACAGCTGTATTTCATTTTGTCACATGCTATTGAAAGGTAATATGGTTTGTTTCGCTGCAAAATAGTTTGCGTTCCGAACAATGCTGTTTTGATTTCGAAATGAAGTTGATTCAGCCAGTCTGCTTCCTGGTTAACCTGATTGCAGTTTGATCAGCACTTGTGTTCTAGACTCCAGACTGATTGGTCGTTTTTGTCATCATAATGCATACTTTTACACACAAACTATTATGATACACAAGTAAAATCTTCAAAGTTGGTTTTAAACAAGCTTTTGAAAAACAGGAATATAAATAGTGCCAATCGTGTACTCGACAATTAGTGCCAATAACTGAAAACAGACATTTTACGCATTATTTCGTGAAAACCTCTGAGGGTTTCACACACTCAGCGCTGACTATCGGCAAGCATTTCACGCAACAAAATTTTGCCAAATTTGAACCTTTTTGTAGAAAACCGTTTACTAAAACAATTGAGTGTGATTGGGAACGCGTGGGTTAGTTGGAGAACAATATTTTCTGTCAGCCATTTGTTTTTCCTTCGCAAACTTGACAGGGTCGACAACTTAAGAGATTAGGTATCGACATGAAAAATGAGTTTACTTTTGCAGCTAAACGAAAAAGTTTACAGACGTTTTATTGTGAAGTGAACGAATAAATGGACTTCAACGCGTCAATGTTTTGGACATCCTGTGGATAAAAATATTGAATCGACTAGCCTAAAATTTTGCTAGTCATTGCAACAAGTTCATTGTAGTCCTTATAATTTTTATACACTTATTACTATTTGCTAATTACTTTACTACATGCTTTAGCATCGTTCAGGGCTGCTAATTTCACAGTAACCTACGTTACTTCTACCGTTAAGGTATCATCACTTTGTTTTGATATACTCAGTATATAATCCGTGTAAAATATAACACATGAGATAGTAACCCAATTTTCGTGGAAATTAAATTATGGACAACCCAACATAATATACCATCACGAACAGGGAGAGAACTTTTTATGGGTCGTTAAATGAAATATTTTGGTACAAACTTTTTAAGAATATTTAAGGCGAAAATTCGTGAAAACTGGAAAGTTCAGCTAATCCTTGTTTTACGAGGCACTTGTCTTATCCCTCAACTAATAGTACAAGTGACTATGTCGCGGTCGTGCGCCCACCGTCAACATATTTGTTAATAATATAGTCCAGGAGCCAAGGGCAGATCCCGGGGGTAGTCATTGGCTCCATCCCTAAACTAACAATAATATAATAATAATCATGGACGCTTCACACCACGTCAGTCTGGTCCCGTGCTAAGTATAATAATAATTTCACGTTTTATATAATTTAATTGATCGTATAGCATTAATATTGAGGATTGCTCAATGATTAAAGACAAATTTGAGAGAGTTTAATTTTTATTGCACTATACTTTTATATTGCATCGTATAGGGTCAGTATTGCTCAATATTTTTCATTCCGTCTTAGTATCTTTCGTATTAATGGAGCAGTAGTACAAGAGATCAATACTATTCTCACGGTTTCACTCGCATTAAAAAGTATTTTCATACAAACTTTCAACCCCTATTTCACCCTCTGGTAAGTAAAATTTCATAAAACGCTTAAAAATCTATTTATTTATTATGATTCAGCAGCTCAGAAACAACATTTTAGGTCCCTAACTTAAAAAATGACGATTTTTTTGTAGAAAAAATTATGGAAACTTTAACCCTCATTTCACCTACTTAGGGGTAAAATTTCAAAAAATGCTTAAACGTATCCATTTATTTTGAATCATTAGCTCAGAAATAAAATTTCATGCCTTTAACTGAATAAATGACGAAATTTCATACTAACTTTCAACCCCTATTTAACCACTAAGAGGTAAATTTTTTAAAATTCCTTTCTTAGGGGACGTTTACCCAATAAAACAATCCTGTTGACCAAATTTTATGGCTGTAGCTTTAACTGTTTTTGCTCGGCGATGATGAATCAGTGAAACGATTATGAATCGGTCAGTCAGTCAGGATTTGTTATATTATATATAATAATCGATCGTTTGGATTGAAAGCTTATTTCAGTGACATTGAACAAGCCATAGGTATTGAGGAAACCGCCTTAGTCTTAAAAGATATTATAATCTTGGAAATTTCATCATCGCTTTGACAACTGCAAAAGTTATCCACCACATTCTACAACAGAATGCGTTTCCGCATCAGCTACTTAAAAAATGAATTAATTTTAAATAAAAACTGACTTCCTCAGCAAAAATATATTCTTAGAAAAATATTCTAAAAAATAATAAGTAAATCTAATTTTATGTTAATAAATCTAATTCTATGTAAAGTGCCTTGTAAAGGTTATAGGACGATATCCAAAAGCTGGTAAGAAAATATCTAAATGATTCCTTGTTCGAATGTTGCTCATCAATCACTTTGTAACCGTCGAAAGAAATATAAAGAAATATGGTACACATGGTAATGAGATGATTTAAATTGTACGATATTTTTCTCCCGCTGTATAAACCACTTGCGTATGTTCTAACTTTACGCGAGCGAAGCCGCAAGTCCGAGTTAGCTGTAATATTTAAACGTAATTAGTAGGCAGGGATCTGCGCATAAGTCGTTACTAATTAAAGGTAATCCTTCAAGACGTTCGAAGTTGTGGGCCGCTCCTCAAATTGTGTATTAAAACGCGCACATCACAACGTGGAGCAGCGGGACGGGCCGCACTTTGATATAATTGAAATAAATAACATCTGCGAATTGCGAGATGGATCGGCGTCTTTATAGATTTTTTTATTAAAGCTAGCACGGCTCAAAGGGGTTAGCCTAAAGACGGACGGGTAGCAGAGTCGTCTTAGTACCTTATAGGCTACCTTCTATTAGGCTACCTAGATCATAACGTTGCATTTATCGGTCCAAAATAATCTCGTTGACGCTGACGGCGTGCGGTGGACAAACGGCCATTCGTCTGGGGTTGGTGTTATTTATGTCGTAAACCCTCAATCCCTGATTGACTTTCCCTGTCCAAGAGTGATTTACGTCGCCTCATTATTTCATTAGGTATACTTCGATTCGCCTTAGTGTGGAAGTCTTACAGATGGAGATTAAACTGGCCGGTGTGATGATGATTAATGCAAATTAAAGATAGATGTACCTATCGGAGATTTAAAAGAATAATATTTTTAATTCTTACTTACTTTAAATTTCACAGCGAGACCGCGGGTAAAAGCTAATAACAAGCTAAGTTTAAAAAACAAAAAAATACCAACTGCAGGAACCGTTGCAATTTTAAAATATTCGAATTGGGCGCCGAAAATTCGCCATTTTGTTTTTATATTATAATATATCTAGTGTCACTCTCACAGTAAATACGAATCCAACACCTCCCATGCCAAAATCCATCAAGTCATTTACACATACATACATACGTAAATACATGCATATAAATACATGCATACGTACATACATACTTTACTTACTTTTTAGTGCAGTTTGTTAAAAATATATATATCGTTTAGGTAAACACTTTCAAATATCTATCAGTATACAACATAGCAATTTACTTAAATTTTGGATCCGTCATCAGAAGATCCACCTAAACCCACATTTCCGGATGAAATTGGGATTTCCGCTGCCGAAGTATTTTAAATTTTCAAACCGGGAATTTCTCCCAAGCCGAGCGACACTTTGTTATTCTAAATTATAATTCTCTAGCATGAATATTTTTCGCACAATTTATTCGGAATGGCTTTGGAAAATAGATTTTGTGTATAGCTCTGCCGAGCTAACTTAAAAATGGCGGTTTTAAAATAACGTTCTTTTGTACACACGTCGAGTTTTAGCGTCAAATATGAAAGTTAAATAATGTGTCGAATAAAGTATTGCGGACATAATTAGTAGTTAGAGCGTGGTAGCTACGTAATTTTATTGCGAAATATTTATAGTATTTTTAAAAATTCTTTCATATTTTTATAACCATTGAAAAGTAATGCAGTATAGAACGGATTGAGCAAACTATGCCGCGTCGCAGCGTGCCGGGTCTCAGCGGAAAAATTCGTTTCCATACAAACTGTGTGGAGAGAGATGCGCGTGTCGCACACCTTGGCCGAGCGTGTCAGGTCTCAGCGCCGCAGCGGGGCGGATTTTTGCGCGGCGGTTGCGACACGCGCCGGCAAGTCTTCAACAATGTAACTACATTTAGTATAATTCTATTTTTTGGTACAAATTAATAACAGTTTAGTGGGTAGTCCAAATAATTTTAGTAGTTTATAGTAGGAAATTCATATTGTATAATAAAATACAATAAAACATTTTAGAAAGACAATGAAGACAGTCTACATTAACATTCATTATTATTTTAGTTTTAACCACATAGAAAATGGTAGAAGCTAAAACACGATTTAGTAGATGTTAGTAGAAATAGCAGAATACCAAAACGATTTCAGTTTATCGAGTCACAAGTGATTGTACATACTAACGTACTCAAAATCCGACAATGCGATGAGGCCCGCCCCGTCAACAATGTGCCATAGCGCATTTTGGGCTGCGCTAAGCCCGACCCGCCTCTGCACGGCTCGGCATGCTCCGTCAATATGTGCGCGTACCTTAAAAGAGTGACCAAACTATGCTGCGCTGCAGTGAGCCGAGTCTTAGCGGAAAAGTCCTCCTGTATACAAATTGTAGGGAGACGGATGCGCGTATCGCACACCTTGACGGAGCGTGCCGGGCCTTAGCGAGGCAGATGCGACACGGCCTGACAATCCTTCAACAGTGTGACCACATCAACTAGTAGATTTTCACTTTTTGGTACAAATGAATATCGGTTTAGTAGGTAGTCCTAAATGTTTTCCCCGGCCTACCCCAGCTCGGCCCAGCACGCTCCGTACTCTTCATTCATTCATCGCCTAAATATGAGTCATATTTGAGCGGTCACATAACAATCAAAAGTACGTCTTAGTGTGCATTTCCTAAAATCATTATTTTGTCTCAATAATATTCATCAGTATTTAATAATTGTAGTCTCCGTCAGATCATCCATTTTAAATTCCGAAAATAGTTTTCTTTTGTTTTTCAAGTTTCTTTGCCATTATATTGAGTGCGGGGAAACATGTCAACATGAAAGAAACATTTTAAAAGCTAAACTGTGTATCTCGTTCTCGGCTCAAGCGATTGGATTTAAACCGTTCCATTTGACGTAAACACTCGATAGTGATGTGCTCGATAAGTCGATACTTGCCCCAGCAAACGTCTTCGAGTGCTCTTCGACTCGAAATCATCGTCATTGTTTGAAAATGGATTTCTATTCTTGGAAGCTTGATTTCCAATTGCCGACATAGTGTGACGAGTTTACATCTTTGAAAAAACGAATTTTGCAAAAGAAAAAAGCGCCATAAAAATAATTTAAAAAACTCTTATTAGAAGTCGGTTAATAATAACCAAATTCTACGAATATATTTGAGACTTCCGATTAAGTTTGCGAGAAACGATAACAGCGGGTGCTCAATCATAAATCGTTAAACAATATTCCATCAAATATATCAACTTCACTGTCAATCTATTTTATTGCGACCCTATATTCTAGGGACTGTTAAATAAATGTTTGAGGGTAACAGCAGTCATTTTTGCTCTTCATGCTTTCATTTCCAACCATTTAAAACCAACGTTTTTACATTACTCTATCTCAGTTGTTATGACCACATGAGGCTAAATCGACCAGTAAGTATAGGCTGTATAGGCGGCAATTTTTTTTTTTACAATTCATGAGGTTGAAATATATATATATATTCCAGACATTTCAGCTATTTTCAAGTGGTCATAGTCACGAGATATTGGCAATGAAAAAAGTCGCGATAAAAACAGCAAGTGCTCTAAGCGATATTATACTATCGACAATCGATACTTTTATGTTTATGCAAGCCCATCACTATAATATAATGCACATCTCCTCATATTTTCCACGTGTAAGTAACAGCTAATGCACACGTTTCAGTTTTATTTATGATATTATAATGCTCTTGCCCGCTACTACGTCCGCGTGAAATTTTATTAATTATCCCGTTTTTTTATTACTGCTCGGCTCATATTGGTGGCAGCGTGATGTTAGCCTTTAACCTTTCTCAATAAATGGATTAATCAACACAAAAAAAGAAAAAAGAACTGTTCAATTCCGACAAGTAGTTCCTG
The DNA here is from genome assembly GCA_026546445.1 of Cyclargus thomasi. NCBI lineage: Eukaryota > Metazoa > Arthropoda > Insecta > Lepidoptera > Lycaenidae > Cyclargus > Cyclargus thomasi. The sequence goes on along the minus strand of JAOTAV010000737.1, from coordinate 3,819 downwards.
AGATTAGGCGTTCAAACAAACAAACTCATCTCTTTATTATATTTTTATGGACATGCGCCCGAGCGACATGGCCATACAAATCATGAATTTTTTTTTCGCTTTCATCGCTGCTACTTTCACAGTGAACTGAACGAAAAAATATCACGGATATATACGATCCTTAAAGTTTTATCGCTTAATTATGTTACTCCCTGTAGGTAAAAACTTTAAAGAGTGCATTGTAAATGTTACATATACAGAGGATTGTCTGTCAAAAAGCTTGATCAAACATTTTTCTTCGTCAATACATAATTGCCAAATATATAACATATTCTGTCTGTTCGTCATCTAATCGGATTTAGTTGAAACAGGCAGCCCTACAAGTTTTCATGAATGGGACTGTCTTCCGAGAAAATCGCAAAGAAACATATTCTTTCATCGAAAGTTCCAGAAAACTCGAGATCAATCTATTTAGTTTCGGTAATGAAAAAGGGAGTTCTTCGCGTGGAACCGTTCACGGTACATTTAATTGCACGGAAGGCCTTTCATCGAGCTCAGATTTCTTTAAGTGTGTTACAGGCCAATTATTTTAGTTTCCATCTGTAGTTTCCGACGAGAAATCTCGTTGCATCTTATTTTAGCTAAGTTCTCATTTATTTATTAGTATTCAATAAGATTCAAACTAGAATCCTTTGTATCTGTATGTTATTGCGTATTTAAGCAACTGAAATGAAAATATCGTTCCTACACAAAGTGTAGGCCTTTGGCATTTCGTGGGCAGGGTCGCGCTTGTGTATTCCGCGTATCTCGTGGCCCTGCCTTAAGCGAAAAAGCAGGAACACCGTTGGGGTTTTAGTGAGTATTTTACCGAGTCTCAAATACCCCGGTCGCCCTTCCCAGACTGCCGGGGATGCATAAATGCATTTCCTATATATATTTCGTAAAACTTTTTGAAATCGGTCTACAAACGACGGAGTAATCCGTGGTCAAACATAAAAAAAGAACATGTACTCGTATACGGTCGAATTGAGAAACCTCCCCCTTTTTTGGAAGTCGGTTAAAATGGCCGCTTATGATATGATGTTGCAAGCCCATGGGCGTCGGCCGTCGGCAGTTGTTTTCCATGAGGTGATCTGTCTGTTCGCTTTTTTTAAAAATGTCGTCCGATATTATTTCGCTTCATTACGGTCCAAAACGAATATGATATAGTGGACCCAATAGACGTTGTTCTGCCGGGCTAATTAAAAATAAACAAACAAAATTTCAACGAGAAGTTCAGTGACAAACACACGCACTCAAGAAATATATAAAGCTTATTTTTGATAACAGTATCAATCTATATTTTCTGGCTTTAGCCCTTTGAGTCTTCTCTTCCGATTGAAATGATGATGTTTTCGATATATTTAAATACGCCGACGTATGCAATAATTTTTTCGCTTGGTTGAAAAAGGTGTAGGACCTTTTTTTGTTGAAAATTAATGGCCGTCGAGGGTAAACTGTTACCGAATAGACCGTGACATCGTGTTTCAGCACAATTTAGTCGGCTAGACCCGTCCGTCTCGCCAGTGTAACTGTTATTGTGGATACCAGACAACAGAAATACTTACAGTTAACATACATATTTAATATTAAAAAAAAAAGACATAGTGAAACTGAAAAATTTGTTATGTACCGTCAGTAACATTCAAACTCACGACCCCCGGCTTGAGACACCACGCGTTTAGCTACCACCGCCACTAATTAGTGGATCGTCATCAACTACGAGGCTATAAAATTTTGAAATTGGTTGTCAAGGCCACATTTTACCATCGGCACTGAAAATAAATAGGGAAGAAAAACGCTTCATCCGTAAAGTGTGAGCGCTGACCAAACGTCATACATCATTTTACCCCACACGTCAAAGTGACAGGACGGGCTGTCATTTTGACAGCTCTTGATTAGGCGGCGATAAGAAAAATACGTTCGCACCCGATATTAATCTTTGTAATATCGTTTAAATCGTTTTAATGTTACAATCATCATTATAGATTTCTTTATTAAACTTTACTAACATTATTAATTCGAAATGCGTGTTTCTATAACGTCGTGTTAATACACGACGTCATATGGTTAATACCAGGAAACTTTATTAATGAAATTAGAGTTCTCGGAAAGACATATTATGATATCGGTAATATTAAGTTATAATAAATTACCACGTATTGAGCTCTCGAATAAGCTGTCACCAGCAGTGTTTCTCGACCGTTACAACTTGCGACTTGCGAACCTTCCAGAAAAAAGCAAAATATTTTCTCTTAAGAGACCGGCAACGCACTCGCAACTCTTTTGGCGTTGTGTTCGTCTATGGTGATAGTTGATTTGCATTAGGTGACCCGTTTCGTTCGCCGGTTACTTTCATTTCGATAACTAAAGTCACTGATTCACAACTATTGTCTTTTTCTCAAGATTGACGGTATGGTTCATTGACCCTCCGTCAAATTTCTATACAAACCGTGATTGTCAACAAAGTGACATCACAACACTTTGTTTGCAATCGCGTTCTGTATAGAAATGGCAGATATTTTGACAGGGGGTTAATGAACCATACCGCCAATCTTGAGCGAATGCATAATCTGCCGTCCTCAAGCCTAAAAGCCGTTAACCAACATCTGGTCGATTTTGATATTTTGATGCCATCATGATCAGAAGAAAAAACTCTATCGACGTGTATTACCGACATTTTTCTAGCTTTTATAGTCATCGAGTTATCAAAATTAATTTTGTCGTTATATACATACAATTCCTTACATTGTAACGCGCGTTTTTTATTCATAACTCAAAAAGTACTTTTTGTACATAGCGGCATTTAAGCTAGAGGACGGCAGTAATAGTGATAAACCTCAAGCCAATCAACATCCATTATAATTTATTATTCCTCGCCAACAATTTTCCAAAATTATCTAAATAACTACGGATTATATTTAATTGGGATAAACGAGTATCTATTTCGGTATGTAATTAACGAACTCTAATTAATAGTATGTGGTTTATCCGGAACCCGATTACTCGCTTTGAGTCGAAATTGAAAATTACTCGCCTGTGTACATGCAGATTGCTCTATCTGGTTGTGTGAATACAGGATAACGTTATGATATGGTATTCAGAACAATTAGAATATGAAGCTTATAGGGACAATCCATAAAGTACGTCACACAAGTTTCATGGTTTTTAGACCCCTCCCTGTTCATCATAGGTGTGGGTCACATCATTACTGAGATCCCCTCTAGTGTGACGTCACTAATTTGCAATTTATTATTAGGAATTTTTACTAAATTTTAAATTTAAAGATTAAATTGTTTCAATTTGAAAAGTGATTGTGAATATATATTCTATAGTTTTTTTTTGTGAAAGCTGATTTCTCGAAGTTTTTATTTCACAAGATCGTGCCCATAATGATAGGATGGACAGAAAAATGCCACACCCAAATTTAAAACATTCTCAATTAATATTGTTTTCATTTCGTAATCGTTTTTTAGCCCCCGACGAAATAAAAGCAACTTAACATTTTTATTTTCATTTCATGTTTTTCATTAATCAGGCTTATTATTGGGAATAATTAAAACTTTTATTTATTCATGTGGCGAAGACCTCTGTGGCGTAGTGGTTGAGCTTTGGTAGCTCACGCCTGGGGTCGCGGGTTCGAATCCCGCCAACGGAAAAAAAGTTTTTCAATGTTCCTGGGTCATGGATGTATATAAAATATGTGCATTATATAATAAAAATCTTAAATATGTGTATTATATAAAAGTATTAAATATATTTCCGTTGTCTGGTACCTGTAACACAAGTCCTTCGGGTACT
>JAOTAV010000736.1:0-10324 GCA_026546445.1 Cyclargus thomasi | reverse complement strand
GCGAGTGCAGAAACGAGAAATCGTCGAGCTTATCGTACAGATGAACAGAGGAATAATCTTCGAAGTGCAAGAAGATTTTTGACTGTAAGGCGGTACGAAGTTCGCCGGGTCAGCTGGTATATTATATAAAAATAAGTCGGGTTTTCCCCCGACGATATAACTCCAGAACACACGAACCGATTTCCACGGTTTTCGATTCGTTAGAAATGTCTTGAGCTCCGTGAGATTTGTAGCAAAGAAAATCATGAAAAATCCAAGTGAAAAGTTACCACGCGAACGGAGTCGCTAGTAGGCTATAATAATGTCTAGGAAATTGGTCAAGTGCAAGTTGGTTTTACTACGTAGGGTTTCGTATACAGGTGGGGTGTAATAATTAAGTGGCTTTTTGTCCGATTAAATGGGATAAATCAGTGAATTAAATCATTCCCACGCGGAAAAAGCCTCGGGAATATACTAGTTATTTATATTTCAGCCGCTTGCAACTCAAGTAATGAGGTAAGTATTAGTAATAATAATTTACCAAACTTAGGGGCCACCCATAAAGTACGTCACACGTAAAGCGAAGGGAGGGGGTCGTTGAAGTGTGAAATGCCGAGCCAAGGTGAGCCATCGTAAAAAAATTTCTCGAGTTTTACCGGTTTGACCGTAACATGACAACTTTCTTTTCTCGTGTCTGTTGACTAAATTAAAGATAATTATTGTGATTTGTTTTTAATCGGTGCTACTTATGTCTACGAACCCTTAGGTGACAACACATTTTATGATATATACGAACGCTCTCGAACGGGATAAAAAGTATCCTATGTCCTTCCTCTGGCTCTAAGCTACTTTTCCTATTTTCAGCCAAATCTGTTTTGCCGTTCTTGAGTTATAAGTGGTGTAACAAACACGACTTTCTTTTATTTATATAAGATTATTATTTTCACCTATAATACAAGATTGTCACTCTGTGACAACGTAGCTATATAACGGTGTAAGATATTTTAAAATCGGATCAGCACTTTCGGGGTTTCACGTGAAATTCGAAAATCGTATAAAATACAAATACATACTTTGATTATTGTTTTTCCACTACAAAAGTGGCCTGTTACTTTCAACTAAGTCTGTGCCAAAAATGAAGCCGCTTGCTTCATCAGGGCGTGACCTTGACGTGACCTTCCTTAACACAACAGGTAGTAAATTATATACTCTTAGAAGACAGATGATTTCTGGTACAGCATTTATGCTTCGACCCAGACAGCAGAATATGCGCCAGCAACGTCCCAAAGTCCTTAACATATATATCGTACTTAAATTTAATCGTGCAAAAACCCAGTCACATAAACTTTTGTTCCCTATACACGATAATTGAAAAAATTCACGGTGGATTTGGAAAACGTAACTTTCGTGTATTTTATTTAAGTAGTAGCTTTTGCCCGCTACTTCGTCCGCGGACAGGACGATTTTGACGGAATTTTCTGTCGGCATTCAAGGAGATGTGAGAATTGTTTAGATTCACAAACCAAGACGGGCAGGACAACGTCTGTCAGGTCTGCTAGCTGTATACAATTATGTGCCATAATATTATAGCACAGGAGTCAAATTTTATCTACTATATAAAAATAAGTTAGTTTTTCCGTCCTGACGAACTTCCTCCTGAATGCACAAACCAATTATATGCCAGATTTTTGGAGTTGGAAGAAGTTGGAAGAACAAATACATCTGCGAAAACCGCTTTCAAATCGAATTAGTAGTTTTCATGTTAAAGAAGAAGTTTGATACAAACTTTTACCCATTCTTTTGCCCCCTTAGACCGCTGGGGGAAAAATTTTTATACACCAGATGTTAAGTTGGAAGACGACAAATACAACTGTGAAAACCGCATTCAAATCGGATCAGTAGTTTCCAGACAGACAGACAGACAAAAAAATCTAACTACATTTTTTGCTTCTATATCGACGTAGAAAGACCCGTTTATAATACTCTCTCTACTCATATTAAAGGCTTAAGACACTGAGGTTTTATACTATCACAATAATAAATAATTAATTACATGTATATTCATCTGAAGAATATAAAATACGTTCAATCATATCCCCAGCTCGTGAACTATGGAAAGGAGGAAAACTGTATTATGAGTTAAGTGAGAAAAGCAAATATGTAAAATGTAAAGATAAATAACACTGAGAAAATTACAAGTAAATAAAACTTAAACTAACTTTGAAAATGAGAAATGTAAATAATTGTCCCTTTCACAAAGGAGGAACAAAGAGGCCCCTTATAAAAAAAAAACTATGTAAGGAAAGACGGGAGGCGTTTGCCCAGTATAAAATAATAATAATAATATGCAACTGATACTGTTATACTCCGTGCGTGACTAAAAAATGTTTTTATCATTCAATTATTTCAATAATTAACAAAGTAGCATTTTATTTAATCACTTTCGAATATTTAAATTGGTTTGGGAAAGAAAAACACAAAGATATAAAATTACAAACAGAGAGTTTTTCATTCGTTAAAATGATGGCATATCAATATTAATTGAGCGGCAAATTAATTTGAAATTAGAGCTCGCGTATTCGACACTAATAGGTCAATATTTGTGTGTACGCAGCCAATTCCATTATCAAATTCACGTGAACATTTCAACGATCATCAAAGAGCATTAAATTTGTATTTAAAGCGTGTTTAGATTAAAAAGAACGTAGTTAAATATAATTATTACATTGACATTATCTCTTAAATATGCCTAAAAATTTTCAAGAATCTTTTCCAAAGGAAAAGAAGTTTTAATAGTTTTCTCTCACCAACGTAAAAAAATGGTGGCAGCGGTGGTACGATAATATTATACATACCACTGCTGCCACCAAATATTATTTTTCGGAGACATTAAAAGATTAAAAAGTAATATTCTCCGAAGGCATTTAAGATTGAAGAATGCAATTAATAACTTATGAAAATTTACATAACTCCGGTATAAGATTCAGCTCCTTTAAGATAAGCTCGGACTTCTAAGTTCCATTCCAAATCAAGCGATTTGTCATCTAGATAAGATTTTGTTCCTTCTCTCCGATAAAAAAAAGCTACATTTACAATTACCTATAGTAGTTGAGCACCTGCGCGAAGACCCCGGGGTGCCTGTCGAAGAAGTACTCGTTGAGGACGGGGTCGTAGTTGGCCAGCGCCTCCGTCAGCCGCGAGAGCCGCGTCGCCGGGATCTTCTTGAGTGTCGCTTTATAGGTTTCGTATCTGAAAACAAGACAAGAGTTTATAATAACTAGTATGATGTGTATTTTATAAAACTAGCGTCCGTGGTCAAGTGACCGAGTACTTTACGCTATTAAGAAGAGGTCCCGGATGGAGGCGTGTACCAATAACAATTTTCTGATGACAAGTACACACGGACGCTCATTAGCGTCAGCACGATGGGCCGGCTTGACAGGAGAAATACTACGGTCTCATAGATAAATAACGTGAAACACTCTCTTACATCTTATTTCTTATGAAGGATTTACATTGGGTTAGTAACTGGCGTCACTGCTGGCGCCGGAAACTGCCTTTTTACTAAGCCAGTAGTTCATTACAACGTTCTGTAATCAATTAACACGATAGCAGTGCCAGATCAGTACTGATTCAGTAGTCGACTGACGTCAGTTACTGACTTAATGTCAATCATAGAAAAGCCAAAAATATTTTTTGATTAAAATTGAATTCTGGTTTAATATTGGAATTGATCTATAAATCCGCCTGAAAGCTAGGTCTAGCATAACCCAATCAGTTTTAGCATTCAGGTAAAAGCTTTTTTCAATCATATTATTACATGGTTTCAAGTTCTATATTGAAATTTTGTTTATTTCTTAGAATTTGCTAGGAATCAAGATGATGCGACCAGTTACAAAACTGATAGAATTAAAAAAATTGGTATTTATTTAAAAGTTACCAAAAAAACCCGACCGCCAAAATTTAAATCTAAGTTGCGATTCTGAATTCCTTGTGCAGTCTGGAGTCACTTTAATTTGACACCCATATTAAAGTATTCGAAAAAAAAAATAACCACGTACAAAGCGTCGCACAGCCGCCATGTTTAGTTTTTTTTAACGTTACCCATTTAAAAACAGTAAATGTCTGTTTCACCGCTTACTGTTAAAGTTTCTGTTGGGCTATACACAACTTTTTTGACAGATTCCCCATAAAAAATCTGTCAAATAAATAGACTATCTGTAAGCGGTGAAACAGGTCATTTGGCTATTAAGCTGAATCTGCCAATACCTCAATCAGGTTAACGTCCGTTCTTCGATACCTGAGATATAATGTTACATGCACACATACATTCAGGATACGCGAAAAGCATCGTTGCTGCGCAGTCGGTAAAAAATTACCCCCTAAACCTCACAGACAAGTTATTTGTAAATGCTCTGTAACAGAAAAGATACCTCGTGCAGAACACAAAAGGTAATTGTAGTCATATAAACACTTGTGACTTTTAAAACGAATGAGTTTATTAAAAGTTTCTAGAGGGATGTTCTTTGTCTTTTGTTTTATCCGTTTATAAATTAAAAGACACATTTATAGAGGACTAGATAATGATAAGTTCAGAATTCGTTTACGCGAGGGAACCGAACATTTTTCGGCATAAAAAGTATCCCGGACAGTCCTTCCCCGGGACTTAAAGTATGTCCATCCCAATTTGAACGCCTCCGTAGTCTAGTGGTACAGAGCTCGGCTGTTCACCCGGCGGTCGTGGGTTCGATTCCCGCGTTGGAAACATGTTATTTCCAAGTTTGATTAGAATAATGCCAGCTGATCACCTGATTGTCTGACAAGATGAACCATGCGTCGGATGTGCATGTAAAAAGCCGGCCCCGCGCCTGATCTCTCGCCAGTCGTGTCGGTCATCCGTCCCACTGGGTTATGAGAGTAAAGGAAGAGAGAGTGCTCCTGTGCGCCGCTCACACAAATAGGCACTATAGAATTACTCCTGCGTAACAGGCCCGGTTTCTATGAAACCGGCCACCGTCACCGAAACCGGCATGGGAGTTATTATTATACCAAATTTCAGCAAAATCTTTTCGGTTCCACTTTCGCATTTATGATGGTTATATGAAAGTGTGGACGTAATACCTTTAACAATTATTATTCCCCGACTTCTGTCATGTGATATTCGGCTTAACCCTTTAACACAACGTGTTAAATTTATTCGGGTCCAATCGTCCCTAACCCGTGGACGACCGCTTTCGAAACATGACACCCCTAAGTAAATAGAGAGCGGGTTGGGATATATAAATCCCAATAGGGAATATGCGAAAATCTCTGAATTCTGTTGAGAAATGCGTAAGATATTAGCGATGTATGTTTTCTACCCATCTCGTTCTCTTAAAACGTTGTTTAGTATGAACTTTGTATGCATCTTATGGACTTTGACGTTACAATCTATATCGGATATCTCTTTCTAAGTTCTTTGAAAGTCTATAACTTTGTTATTTTCAAGTTTATCAAAATACTAATCGGACTATTTTCAATAACGATAGGTTTATTTTAACAAAGAATAAAAAATCATACATATTCTCTATTGCCTTATTTATGTTATGCAAATATTAGTTTTAAGAAAATTTTAACCTTTAGTCTAATGCACGGGCTACTTGAGGCTAGTTTTCCAAGCTAGGGCAGCAAACTCGTAAACAAAACTAGCTTAATTGCTAAGCTTGTAAACTTAATTTTGACGAAGCCATCCGTTAAGAAAGGAATTTATAAATTATTCTACTCTCAGAGGGTTAAAATTGGGGACGAAAGTTTAAAAAATGCTATAATTCTAGACGCGAGCAAAGCCGTAATAAACATGCAATATCGGCTAAGTGCGAGTCTGACTCGCACACGAAAGGTTTCGTACCAGTAAAAAGAAAAAAATTGGCAAAACACATTTCTAGAAGTTTTTAATTTATAAAAAAAATTAAAATGTATAAAAGAAAAACATAAAATGAAAATGAGATTGTAGGAATCGAACCCGGGCCTATTCGTATCTAAGTAGGCACCTTAGCCACTCCGCCACGCCACTGATAAATTCGTCGAACTTATCAATATTGTTAAGGGACTTAAGCGCGATAAACATTTATCTTATATTAGAGACCTCTTTAAAGATTAAATTTATTTTGTTTTTAGTGTTAATTATTATGGCGGCCATTGAAGTATATATTCTGTGAAAATTTCAACTCTCTAGCTAATACCGTTCTTGTGATACAGCCTAAAGACAGACAGACGGACAGATGAACAGACGGAGAAACATCGAAGTCTTAGTAACAGGGTCCCGTTTTTACCCTTTGGGTACGGAACCCTAAAAAGTAACATGATTATAGAAACATCAATATCACGTACCTCGTCCAAAAAGTTATATCCATTTGTCTGTCGAGTTTTATCAGTGATATTTCGCTATCAGCTACCTATCTTGTCTAGACGCTGGCTATTCGCCAAGGTATTGTCTAACTGTACCATCAGTATGCAAAAGCAAACGTTTTCAAAACATTAATTACTTGTAATTGCATGTTTTCGACTTTAGTATTTTGAACTGGCTTTTGCCAACGGCTTCCCTCGCGTTGAATTCTAATAACATTTAAAATAAGAACATTGTTGTTAGCATTCTATGGGTACACATTATATTTTTCTAAGATCACCGACCTATCTTCCCTTAGCTTACAACACCGCTTAAAGTCATTTTTACCAACTTTACAGCCGGCCTAAGATGTACCGTCGACATATGTCACTTTTATCTCACTCTCGAGCATGAGTATTTTGTCGATATTAACATATATCTTTTTTTAAATTAAAAGATGGATAGTAGTGATTAGCTTACTCGAAATGTCCTTTATACTTTTCCTTTGAATTTTTCTCGCCTCCCTCTCTTCATAAACCCTCAAAAAATAATTAAAATAAGGGACAGACATCGCAGGCGTTTCTTTACCTTAGAAAACCGCAAACGACAAAACACAGATTTAAACTATTTAATACGTGACGAATATAAAATTAAATATTATTTGGCGAAAAACTATTTCATCATATATCAAAATCTCGACAAAACTCGATTCGATTGTGTTGTCATGTTAGGATTCGTAGACAAAAATAGCACATATTAAAAAAAACACAACTATCTGTAATTTTGATGAGAGACACGATAAAAAAGTATGTCTTGTTAGGGTCAATAGAGATGAAGCGATAAACCGGAAAACGTCTAAAAAACGTGTCGACAATATTTTGTCGACGGTACATGTTAGGCTTACAGAAGACAAAAAACTGTGCGGTTTTCGGAGGCCAACCGACTTGACCGTTGTCTTTATTTTTTTAATAACGACTGATTAAGTGCCTGTACACACGATCAAATTTTTCATTCAGCATGTCAATGATACGTTATCTTTGATATGCGGGATGCTACCATACTCACGGCCCAGCAAGCATCCAGCGATTCAATGAGTAATAATTTTTCAGAGACGACTTTTCGTTATACAAGTATGTCACATCTGCGACTTCGTGTAGTTAGTTATATCTATGGGAAATTAATTAGTTAATTTTTGTATGGTAAGATGTTGAATATGAAGCCTTCTCAAAATAATATAAATTATGCTCTATAATCTATTTTTAAGAGAAAGTAGCATAAGAAGGGGCTAGACCGCAAGCAAAATGACAACTTAATAGAATTCATAGATGATCAACTCATGGTGCTTGTTATCGACTTCTTCAAGAAATGGTCGTGGAGGACACTACGGATTATTACTATGCACTGAGATTACGCATTACAATGACGACGATGCACTTATACACGTGTACTACTACATAATATAATTATTGTGCGTCGAAAGCAGACAGCAGTACCCCTTCAGCGCGCACCCCCGGTGCTTGTCAGAAAAAAGGCCTCTTAACATTCTTTACTCCTAGCACTAGGCAGTGTCCCATACGTATTTCACTTAACATTTAACACTTACACTAAACACCCAGACTAAGCATTGAGGTTAATTTACTTGTTGTTCAAAGTCTCGGCTCTTTATAATATTTCATAATCTTTGGTGCTTTGGCAAGCCTACACACACATATGTAGATGACATTTTTGTAGGTCGGACGGTTGGACCGTGAGTACAATCCTTAACTGAAATGTATGTCATGTGACCAATGGTTGGACGCGTAATGCGCAGGTCTCTCTAATGTCATTAAAATGTAAAAACCGCCATTTTTCGACTAGAGCGGTGTTGTAAGCTTAGGGACGCTAAGTTACATTCCATCTTAATTTGAACTAAGTGTATGCCAAAAATCAAGTCGATTGGATGCTTCGTAAAGGCCTGAAGGAAGGACGAACAAGCAAACACATTTTCGCATATCTAATAGTATGGGATGAAAGTAGAATATTTATAGTCCGTAATTGCACGGATAAGATGTAGACTTAATATACTTACGACAGGAGTTGTCCTGCTGGTTTGCGAATTTATGGAGGTTCTACACGGCGGGAACAAACATCAAGCAAAGATGATAATTTTCAATCTTACGCCCTTGAACTGAAGGTGCATTTTAGATATTAATGTAGTAAATGGTTTGGGTTTGTCAAACACGAAACTTGATGCAGTCCAAATTGCACCCTCAGTTCATGGCGTAAGATTGAATTGAGGGTGCATCTTAAATATTAATCGTAAATGGTGTCCATCGAGTATAGCTATTTTCATTTTCATATTCATTTCATCTTCTTCCGCCATGAACAAGCAAGCGTGCAATTTGTATTGCATCAAAATGCACCATTGCGTGATGTTTGTTCCCGCCGTGTAGAAACCTCATTAAATCATTCTCAAGTCCCTCCCCTTGAACAAAAAATGTTGCTGTCCGAAAATTCAATCTGAAATGCTTTTAGGCAATATTTTTCACTTCTTGTCATGTTATTCTTTTAATAAGGTTGATAATACCTCTTAGAGTGGTCTGGTACCGCGTTATTAGCGCATAACTTTTTAGTTATCACAGAAAAGTAAGGTCTGGGACTGACATTAAGCTTTCGTTTATTGGCCCAAACAAATTCGTATTGAGTGGTCTGGGGTGCGAGATGAAGCGTTCGAATATATTTTTTTTTGGATTTAATCAAATTGAACTGAAATAAAAAAAACCGGCCAAGTACAGGTAGTCGCGCACGAAGGGTTCCGTAAAATATTAGAGTAAACATATGGGTAAAAATTGTGTTTTTTGTATGAGAGCCCATCATAATTATTAATTTTTGTTTAAATTGCATTAATGATTAGTAAAGTATAAATACAACTAAGTATTTTTTTTAATTTCAACGCCTGCGTGTTGCCATTATTGATATCGAGCGAAAAATAGCAAAACAATCACGTTTGTTGTATGAGAGCTCCTCTTATTATTTAATTTGTATTGGTTTTAGTATTTGTTGTTCAGCTCTCTAGCTATAACCGTTCTTGAAATACCGCTTGAAGACAGGTAGACAGACAGACAGTCGGACAGACATCGAAGTCTTGGTAATAGGGTCCCGTTTTTACCCTTTAGGTACGGAACCCTAAAAACTAACTAGATTGCAAGACATTTTCGGTAATTTTTAACCGAATTCCCAAAACAGGAGGAGGTATTTCAATTCGCGTTATTTCTGGTTCTGTAGAACTAGAAAAATAATTGAAAATTAAAATCATGTAGATTTTATTTATAGCTAGACAGACAAAATACATAATGAAATTTTATAAAAAAGGAGTATTTACTCGAAGTCAAATTGCATTAAGAGCCGAAACAAACTTGTGTCTGAAATGGAGATTTCGTTGAAGAAAATCTCTGAGTGGGAGAGACTTAACTTAGTCAAATATAACCCCGCTAAGCCTCAAGTTTGTACGTTAACCGCAATAAAGACACCAATGGCCGCGAATCCTCTTTTTGAACGGAGCGAGACAGCAATTCAGTGCGATCTAACGCCTACAGCTTTACAAGGCACAGGTTCGGCCCCATATAGAATATTGATCTCATCTCTGGTCAGGGGCACCTAAATACCAATTGCTCCCTCTAGATCGTATCCAGCGAAGGGCCGCTCGGATTGTTGATTGCGATAGTGTTTCAAACAAGCTGGACCCCCTGGAGTTGTGCTACGTAAAATATTTTATACTACTTTTGTTTTTTTTTTATTGTTAAAAATATATTTGGATTTTGTACCAAGGATCTCATCCAAAGTTCTTAAATTCAAGTTATATAACATTATTGTTAATGTCAGTCCATCACGCTTTCGCGCTTTTATAAAGGGTTTTTCAATAAGGGCGGGTAGATGTTGAAATGGAATAAAACAAGCTGTGTGTGAGGTATTGACAAAAATATTTTTTTATTTGAAAGACAC
>JAOTAV010000735.1:0-10325 GCA_026546445.1 Cyclargus thomasi | reverse complement strand
TAAAAACCGAAATAACACAAATTTAACAAAAAATACAAAATTCACAACGTCACTCTCTGAAATCCCCGCCATAACTCACCTTCTTCGTTGTTTGTTTGACAGCGCTTCGGATCACGTGATATACAGATTAAAAAGGGCAATTTTAAAATTTTAATTGATATTGTAATTATACTAACGAAAATCAATATATTTAGCCTTCGATCAAATATTATTTAGATTCACAGTTGACGTCTAAAAAGTGGCATCGGCAAACATCGGCATAATGCCTTGTTCCGCTCCTTGTCGTTCCGAGACAGCGAGATTTAACTTTTGTGCGATTGTGAGCTTTAACTCAATAAATTAAGTTTTATTTTTCACTACACTTGATTTTGATTTAAGTTGTTTTGTGTCAGATAGCTATTTAATTAGTCAATCTAATATAATAATATACTCCTTTTTTTATTCATAAGGGCAACTAGCCTATTTTACAAAGCGCTATCGAAGATTTCTAAGTTTGTCGGTAAATAATGTATGCGTAATGCGGCAGCTGAAATATAGTACAGTATATAGGGTGTAACAAAAGTGATAAAACTTTAAGGATCATATGTGTGCCTGATATAGAATTCACTGCAAAAGATGCAGCGTTGAAATCGAATAAAGTTTTATGTTCTTTGTATGGGCAAACCTATGTCGCTCGGACGCTTGGCCGTTCGAATTTTTTTTCGCTTTCAGCGCTGTTACTTTCACAGTAAACTGTACATCAGGGACACATACGATCCTTAAAGTTTTATCACTTACTTTTGTTGCACCCTGTATATGCTTCGGCCTGACCGGACAGAACACCTCGCCGGGTCGGAAGATTCTCCTGTTGGGCTATCACTCAATAACAACGACCTGCAGACCTATCTACCTATAGGTAGTATGTACTCTATATATTACCCGTTACTTTTTCGCACTAAACACCCAGTATGTAAACATTGTAACTACCTAGTATTTAATCCTAATTAGAAGACTATTATTATTAATATGTTATATATTATCACAAAACACGTGTACCTAATAATACCTTTGTATTAAAGGTATCTATACCGTAATACCGGTAAAATGTTTGTTTTTGCGTCGTTGACCTCAGAAAAATCTGACATCTAAATTTATGTTAGAAATAAGTTTTGCAAGTGTGTTGCCAGCCTTTAAGACTAAGGGCCTGTTTCACCGTTTACAAATAGTCTATTCACAACTTTATTAGATAGATGTTGCGGTGAAACAGGCCCTTAATAGGTTGAATTAGGAGGATTGTGCACCAAACGGTTTTCATACAACGGGCTATAACGTTTTTCACCCTCTAAACCCTCATCTAGAGTATTGATTTTGTAGTAAGTTGTGGAAATGCCTCAGAACTTCTATGTTTCATACAAAACAAAAATGTTTAAATATTTTCAAATCTACAATAAATGTTTAAAAAACAAAAACATAGAAGCCTAGCTCCGAGGCATTTCCACAACATACTACAAAATCATCACTCTATGTTGGTTTGTTATGGTTTAGAGGTTGAAAAACGTTATGGCCCGTTGTATCAAAACCGTTCGGTACACAATCCTTTTTAGGGAATAAAGAAAATAGCGGAATATGAGGTAGAGTTGGGCCTCCGGTTACTTACCAACTGGACAAGACATACAAGCGCTGTTTCACGCCGGTTTTCTGTAAGGTGAATTCTCCATTCTAGTCGGTTTATTAATGCCGAAGCATTTCTTATACGGTAACAGGCCTAAGGCATGTCATACTACTATATTGTTCATGTTACAATTTAAAATAAACGTAGGGCGATCCTAAAATTGTTACTATGCATCATGACACCAAAACCACTACCTTTATGACGCGTCGTTTTAGGAAAAGTACAAACGCCGGTGTCGGGCAATACAGAGCCGGCGTACAAACAACATCGATTTTGACGTACATCACGCAATCAAGTTAATCAGCCATCTCTCTATGTAGGACGTGCCTAAATTTTAGATTAGTTACATACGAGTTATGTACTTGTAGGACGTTATCGTACTACGAGCCCACTGCGCGCGGCGCTCCATCGATTTTTCCAGTGAACGGGCATTTTCAACCACCGAGCGATATTGTAAACACGTTCCACGCCGACGATGGGCTGGTGGTGTTATTAAATCATACGAGTTGTAACGTGTGGGCGGGAGTGCGTATAATGTGACACGGGAACACCATGGCCGCGCAAAACAAAGGTGAGTCGGATTCTGCTGCTGCTTGTTTGGTTAAGGTCGAAATTTGTGGGGCAAAGCACGAAGCGTGGGTGATGTTGACGGCATTGATAGATAACGCACTTAGATTACAGCTTTAGAAACATTATGAATAACATTAGTGCTAATTTGAGAATAATTATATCTTATTAAAGAAGTTATTAATTCAATGCAGGCTATTCCTGCATTGGCCGATTAGTTTTTTTTAAATAAAAATAAGGGGGAAAACGAGCAAACGGGATACATGATGGAAGGCAACTACCGCCTTAGACACTCGCAACATCAGGGTCGCAGGTGCGTTGCCTTTTAAGAGGGAATACGCTCTCTTCTTGAAGGTTTGTAGGTCGTAGCGGTTCGGAAATACTGCTGATGATGGTTCATTCCAGAGTTTTACTGTGCGAGGCAAAAAGTGAAACGTATGTTACTGCTGTATGCTACAAAAGGTGTTATGTTATATGTTTTTCAAAATATCACCCTAAGGCCCGTATTAATAGTCAGCACTTAGTGCTTACTTAAGAACATGATCAAAAATTTTGAGTTGCTGTTGTGATTCATAGAGAGACTCGATTGAGAATACAAAACAGCATCACAAAATTTCTTTATCATGCTCCTAGTATCAAGCGCTTACTATAATTACGGGCATTTTCAGAGCTGTATCTCACATTTAACTCTTTTTAAACATTGATAGGATCAATAGGATAGGTAGGCTTAAAGTTTACATAAAACTACACTACAGTACATAATTATAGTATTTTATTTTCTTACATACCCAATATAGAGATAGAGTACCTTCTTAAATAATAATCAAATAAGATATTGTAATTACCAGCAATTATCAAAGAAATTAATAAGTTATTTACAGTAATTTCTATTCACTATCTACGTTTTTGGAATAGCCATTATTCCGTAGAAAGTGTTTGACAATGTTCAGTTTAATGTTTCACATCAAGCGAGTAATGCCTTCTTCGACCTTGACCTCGGAGCCTCCATCATGCCGAGGAGTATCGTTGTAAATATTGATTCTAGCAAGACGTATTACTCCTTACGGCAAACTTCAATTTGTACACGGCTACGCGGTCTACAAGCGTACAGAATATATCATTTATATACGAAAGAGCTTTTTTAAGAAAGACGCGTAGATATAAAAGCATGAAATTTCTCGCAGTTATAGTTGATATGGAGGAGGAGCGTGGAATACTTATTATTTTAAAAAATCTTTAAATTTTGCATATTTTTAATAAATAAAGCGCTACGCACACTATAATAATACACGAAAAACTCTTGTTATGGTTGCAGTTTGTTTTTTTTTTAATAAAATGTAATGGCCTGGTAGTTGTTCAAAAGGTCTCGTGACCTTTACGCCAAATTGAAGTCTGTGATTGAATTGAAAATAAATCATAGTTTTTTTTATAGCTCGTTTACACGATGGATTTAAATATTTATGGTCGAATTTCGACCACAGGGTGACCTTTAGTACGAAGAAATACGTAGTATCTTGTGGAATAAAACTTTGGGATTTGTAGAGTAGAAAGAGAGTTTGGGATTTGTAGAGGTAAGGTATGCTAAAACATTGACGATGATAATATTATGAAATGGTTTTGTTTACATTTTCACAATTTTTTTTTATTGTTATGAACGGCCAACAAAAGTTACAATGGTCCATTGTTATAAAATTAGGATTACAAGCTTATCACGGTTATTGCACTTTTAATTATAGGCTATTACATCATATTTTTTAAATATCCGCTAAATAAATGAAATTAAAATTAGAATAATCACATAAAAATGAACAAAAGTCGAAACAAATCAAAATTGTATGTATATATACCGTTGCGGGCCCTACCATCCAAAAATACTGCAACATTGCTGGACCGCAACACCTTCCGCCTAGCCACTGCCCTGCGTCTTGGTGTACTCACGTCGTCCCCCATCTTTGTGTTTGTTTGTGTTTGTGGCACGCAAGTAGACAGCTATGGTCACCACGGCTTGTGCTACGCGCGTAGCACAAGCCGTGGTGACATGTAGGGTTTGTTACAACACATATAACTCGAGATCTGCTGACCAATTTTCATGGTTTTTAATTTGTTGGATTTGTCTCCGCCTCGAATAACAGAATACATCTTAAAAATAATTAAAAATTAACGAATACTAGAAAAATGCATTTTCCCTAAAAGTTCTTTAGTTTCGGAGATATTTTTGTCGTCCAAATCTGTGACTAATGATTGTCATTTATCTATGCGTTCATAGAAATATTTAAAATGAGTGAATATACTATTATGTGTATTTTTTAAAAAAAGGTTGCAAAATATTACGCGTGCGTTCAGAAATGTTTATTCATTATACTAAATCATTTCAATCGTAGACAGAGAAGCCATAGACTGCTGTATATTTCCTTTTCATTCGCACATGAAAGAGTTACTTAATTACGTATTGCTTGCGTACGAAAGAAAAAAAAACACAATTTTTTGTCTCTTATCACATGGCCACTTTTTTGAAATGTTAGGCACGCAATGTGCTAAACAAAATTTGACGTTTCGTGATCAGTCAGCTGGGCCCTAGGAATACGAAAGAGAAAAAAACAACATTTTTTGTCTCTTATATGGCCATTTTTTGAAATTTAGGCACGTAATGTGCTATACAAATTTTGACGTTTCCTGATTGGTCACCTGGGCCCTAGGAATTTTAAGCCATAATTCAACCTTTTAATTTCCGTTTAGTGTTTTTCCGTGAAAATTGTAGAAATTTCTTTTCATACGTAAGTTTCGAGACAATTTCGATATGTTTTTCTAGCATCACAGTTCTCCTAGATTTATTTTCGTAAATTATTTATATTATGCTTAAGTAACATATATTTTTCTAATGTTAACATCGAACTAGCTGTATTTTTCAGTTTCTTTTTTGAATAGCGTAAAATGCCAATGTTGCCAGAAATTGCCTATGATAATTATCCATCAAATGGGGAAAATTATTGATATAAGTTTATTTCAACAAAATGAAACTGAAATAATATTTCAGGTTTCCTAATGACCCAGAAATCCACAAATTATGGATTACTGCAATAAATAGGACAAATTGGAACCCAAAACCAAATTCAAGTATATTTAAGTACACCATATGCCAAGAATTTCAATGCTGTGACAGAATTTCGTGATTCAACGCTTTGATTAGCTGGTAAATAGGGAAAATTTTGCAACTAACTAAACGCCCAACGAAGTGGGCCACGGGACAGCTAGTTATATATATTTAGCAATCGAATAATAACGTACACAGTTAAAAAAATACAATAAGTTATTATCATTAGCATTCCATGTCAAATTAAAAATTAACCAATATAAATTGTTATAATTTAAATATAATTATAACGTTTTACTAAATAGTAACATTTTAGCTGCAGTTAGATTAAAATGGTTTAACTTTTTAAACTCCGAAAAATTAAACAAGTGATAAATGTTTTTTAAAAAAATACTATGATATACTGTACATATGTTGTACTGTAACCATAATAATTAAGAAACCTACGACGTAACTGCTACGACATACGAGATGCTGGTTAATAAGCGTAATTTAATAAAAAACGACGATTTTTAAAAATGTTACTGTACTGTACCGTCGAAGAAATTGATACAGAGGAAGTTGACGGACATACGGAATTTGTTTGCAATGTGTCAATTCCTTGCAAGTCGTAATCGGTCGGCTGGGTATAACGCGACCATCTTACTTAGATCCGTAGTCTGACAACCTCCCTTATAGTACATTCTATTTCTTAATGTTCCGCAAAATTCAGAAAACCCATGCATCTAGAAATATAAACAAGATAAGAATGAATAAAATTTTTCGTTAGTCTCTCTGGAACTCAAGAACGGCTACAACTCGATTTACCTAATTATTTTACTCTTAAAATACTCGAGCAGTCTAGGAGAGACTTAAATTAGGAGGAAAGTTATACAAACTTAACCGGGTCGTCTATTTAAAAATAATAATGTCTGGCACATGTCGCTGCCTGAAATAATTGTGCTAAATGAAATAGAGCGGTAACCGAGCTACTAGACGATGCCCGCAACTCCGTTGCCCGAAAACTCGTTTATCGTTCGGGATCCGTACATTTTTCCGCGATAAAAAGTATCCTATGTCCTTCTCCAGGACTCTCTATCTTCATACCAAATTTTGGATCAGATTGGACCACGGAATCGCGTTCTTCCATACTAACTTTAATCCCCATTTTTACCCTCTAAGGAGATGAATTTTGAAAATCCCTTCTTTTTAGTCAACTTCGTCATACGGAGAACACTCCCCCAAATTTCATGTTTCTACAATCAGTGGTTTTTTTATTTATACCATGATTCCTTAATGTAAATAGTTCACGACAAAGGGTTTTATATAATGTAATATAGATTATATAAAAATAAGTCGGGTTTTCCTGACGCTATAACTCCAGAACGCACGAACCGGTTTCCACGGTTTTGCATTCTTTGGAAGGATCTCGGGCTCCGTGAGGTTTATAACACAGAAAATTCAGAAAGAAATTCAGGAGACTTTTTTCTTGAATTTTTGGAAGAGGAACATGAAAAAACATTTTTCACATACAGCGCCTCTCTGATACATAGAATGTACTACAACGGCGCTTGATAGCTACTACTTATACTCAGTTTATTTCTCATATTAGAGTTTTAATTTTCATTGCGGGTTTTGTTAAGGGGTCACTAAGTATGATTAGAATTTCATTTAAGTTAAAGAAAATAATTATTATAATCTTTGTTACCACGGGGACAGACTCGCGGGCAACAGCTAGTTAATCGTAAACTTCGAGCTATCGTTCTTCAACAGCATGCTTAGCTTTTTAGGTCGCCATGACGTAAAAAGTGTTTCTCTCTACGGCAGGATAGACAAATTGGCAGATGCATAAAGGAAATCTGTCAGTCTAACCCAACAATCTGTCAGCTTGTCTTTTCTTTCGTATTTTTAGGTCGCCATGCTAAGTCTGCTGGTCTATTAATAAACATCCGTCAAGCGAATCCTATTTTCCATTGCAATCATAATGCAGATGAATGCATTTGTCTTTGTGTTTGGGATCAAAGGTTAATCGACGTGGACATTTCAGGGAGAAGGTCAAGAGTTCACCACTTTGTTTGCAACTTTCGATACACATTTAAATAAGTATTATTTGGGTTGTGTTTGTCTGTGTGGGTGTGTAATGTTATAAAGCGTCTCCGTGGTCTGGTGGCTTAGAACTTTGAAGATCGTTTAATTTATGAATAATAAACATAATATATAAGGACTACATAATAAGTATAATTCCAGAATTCCGGTAAAGTTCAACATCGTTTCTAATTCCTAAATTCGCGGGATTAATATCGATATTCAGATACTAATAAAAAAAAATTATACGTCTCAAGACGTGCCTTTCTCGGCAGAGACCTATACAAATATTATGTAAGTCGTCCAGAGATAACTCAATGACGACATTTTACCTGAATGCGTTTACGCCCCTAAAATGTAATTATTGTTGTATCAGAAGGAATATAATCACGCAGATAAGAATCGCAGTGCGGATATTCGTTTAGGGTACAGTAGATAGTTTATTATTGGGCAAATTATATCAATAGTCGTGTATATTGCATTATCGCGAATTGTAAGTGGTAACGTAGGCGGTAATCGGTCCTAACTCCTAAGATAATATAATATTAATGTTATAATAGCTAGTAAATTATAAAAAGCACATTTGTTTAATGATGGTTAATAAAACTACCTACGTCAAGGACTGTTCAGATAAATAAGTAATTAATTACTATTTAACGGATTATATCGAAAGTTCATTCAGTTTGATCGCATTAATTTGGCGAAGCCTCTAAGCACAAAAATATGATATTATTATATAGGACTTCACGTTAACACGAAATGAGAATATAAGATGAAAACCAAAGGTAAGTTAGCAAATATCCCGGGGGAGGAGGGATAATTCTTCTCCCCTCTAAGGAGGAGGAAGTCCGTGACCCGCGACCTCCTTACGTTTTTATAATTCGAATGTAGTAACCAAAGAGAATACAATCTGTACATGCAGGTTAGAGCCACGGCTCGGATTCTACTATATTAACGTAATTTTAGAAAAAGCATTTTGGTTTAAAATCAAGTTCAAGATTTCATTTACACGCTCAAATAGAACATAATGGTAAAATAACTCAGAGCAAGATAGTCTTAGTCATCATAGACAAGGGATTACTAATAATCACGTTTCTAGAGCCAGCCAATTTGCTTTTATTTTCATTCTAAGTAACCAGTTCATACCAGCGCACTCGCCCCTTTATAGTAAAAAAGTCAAAAGAACCCTTAAATTGCATTTTTCATTCGCTCTTATTCTAAGAAATGTTGCTTGGCGTATAAAAGCAATATACAAAGGATAGAACTAAACAGAAGCCAAGCTAGCTGTTATGTGAAACAAAAGAATATTAAATTCCACAGGCCAGTACAATTTATACTCTCCCTTACAGGATTGTTGCATATGTGTAAATTAGGCATCCGAGATGCTAATACGATGCGGATGCGAATTTTGGATGTCAAAAGTATATAAATACATATATAAAAATTCTAAGTTCATAAATAGCTGAAAACAATTTACTATTAACTTTTGATTTATTTACTCATGCCCACTTCAGAATAATCTGGTGAATACCTTTAATGCTGGGAAAAAGTATGATTTCCGCGCGATAAACGAATTTCGTCGCAACGGAGTTGCGGGTTTGTCATGTAGTTACTAATATTTTTCTTATGTTACTGGCCAGAGCCACATTTAGTTTATATAGGTACTAGTTTGCTTAAGTTAAAAGGGCCCACGCCCTGGAAATACTTCTATATTACACGATCATTAAGTTTACCTCAATATAACAGAATTTTAATGTGAACTTTGTGCATCACGGTGGTTAGCCGAGACTTAAACGTTTTCGCTTCTTTGTAGAATCGCCAATCAAAATGTATGGAAGTTACATAAGCGTTCGTTGAGCCTTATGTCATTTAATCATCACACGTCCGCATTGGTTCATGCGGACGCGTGAGGATGCAAATATTCTTAACACCCCAGCTCTCTATACGGGTGAATACTCGAATGTGCCCCTATACACGAAAATCAAATTATTTTCACTCCACGTAATATTCTCCCGAGCGCCCTTTTTCATTAAACGAATTCGCAAGGTTCCAAAAATTAAAAACATCTGATGCCCTGCCGAAGGTTTTGTTATGAAAATACTTACTTAATTGAACGTTCCCAGAAGGTTCATGTTTTTTTTTCAAAATGGCGACGATTTTTAGTCCAGGTCAAGGCCTAAAGATAACGTCCATAAAACGTTTCTCTGCTAAAGATTTCAAAAACTTTCTCATTTAACTGTCTAAAAAGATTATCGTCTCCGAGACTTAGGAAATTTGAAGTGACAACGGCGAAAAACTTTTAAACAAATTGTCGTAAAGGGACGAAAGACTTATTAAAAAAAAAGCAGTCTGCGGCAAGTTTTCGTTGTAAATAAAATTCTCATAACGAGTTATGCGTAATATTGTCTAGGGATCGCTAAGGTATGTGCGCTTGAGTGGTTATTGGATCGTTATAATTCGTTAGCATTACCCAATAAAGAATATTCAGAATTACTCAGATGTAAAATAATAAATAAGACTATACACACTCATAACTTTTTTTAAATATAAAAATAAGGGGACAAAACGAGCAAACGGGTAAGGTTGTTTATAATTTCGAATGCAATAAATATATTATTGATTAACGACCTTTGTGGCTCAGTTGGTAAGCATGTTGGTAGCTTGAGCCGGGTGTAGCGGGTTCAAATCCTGCCGACAGAACAAAATTTTTTCAGAGTTCTTTGGTTTTGGATGTGTATTGTATATGTGTATAATATAATAAAAATCTTAAATTTGTGTTTAGTATATAAATATTAAATATATTTTCATTGTCTGGTACCCGTTACACAAGTCCTTTAGGTAATTAGCACGAGGCCTGACTGACGTGGTGTTAAACACGGGCTTTGGCCCACCACACATTCCCACCACTGTATCTCCTGTGTCGCCAGGATCGACAGCGGTATCCAACCACGA
>JAOTAV010000733.1:0-10326 GCA_026546445.1 Cyclargus thomasi | reverse complement strand
CAGTCCTTTGTGTCGTTTCTCAATGTAAATTGTAATGTTTTAATGTTACTTGTGCACAATAAATTGTTAAATAAAAATAAAAAATAAAATACTTTCGCAGTAAACTCTATGTCAGGGACGAATATGATCCCTAAAGTTTACTTACTTTTGTTTCACTCTGTGTAATTTAGAAATGCATCAAGGCGTATAGGCGCGTCATGTTGCGGTGTAAATTTACCCTTATGCCGTTTGTCCACCGCCATCGCTGGAAAACGAGATAATTTTGGATCGATAAAATGCTACTGTATGACCTAAGCTATAGATGCTCTGCAGTGGCGTAGAGCAAAATGAAACCCATAGCCTCGTAAAGGAGAATTTTATTGGACAAAAATAGTTAACGTTAACGTTAAGGCATGGGCTAGAGAGGTAAGTTTAACCTCTAATAAGTATGTCGAAACGTTAACCACATTAGCCAAAAAAAAATATATGTTATAGAATGATCTTTATTCTTTCATGACTAGCGAGAAAGTTTTCCTGAAGCTATATAGTTAATTAGAAAAAAAATTACCGTGAACATGGATTTCTTGTAAAAAACTGTGTTATTTACAAACAGGTTAAGATAAACGATTTCTTGTTAATGCAATACAAGTAACTCTATAGTTCCCAAGGAGGAATTATTGTTTCTTGTTTTTATTAATTGTACATTAATTATTTTCTGTTAGCGGGGGGAGATGTTTGAAACTCCGAATGTATGGGCGCCTGTATTCCCCTTAACGACGGCGGTGGAGAAACGGCGTAACGACCATAAATTTATTTTGTTGCTATAATAATAATAATAATTGTATAATGCCAAAACCCCTGCAATTATAATTCACCCCAAACTCGGGATGTACTCGATCTCATGGATATTGAAAAACTTCTGAATAAATAAATACTTGAGAACTTTTCAGAAAATGCGTGTTCCTAATGCCCCTATACACAGTGCGCGATTATTCTGCCTGCGAAGACGCCCTTGTGCTGTTTACTTAAGGTTCATTTTTGTACGAATTCAAGGTACCAAACTGCGAATGTACTTGGGCAACTTCGCATTTTATTTCTTTTAAAAGTAATTCCGAGATTATGATATCATCCATCATCATCATCGCATGTCGGAAACTCGCTGTAGAGCTCACAGTTGTTCAAAGATTGTAACAAGAATTGATTGATACTTACGAGTATCTGTGGACGTGTTCGCTAGCGTTTTTTGACGCATGCGCTGTGTAATTTTATACTGCGCAGACCATAGAGTAAGAGTCTGCGCAGTATAAAATTCATAGATAAAATTTCACAGCGCATGCGTCAAAAAACGCTAGCTAACACAGTCTATATTGTATGTGTCCCTGTATTTCTGTGAAAGTAGCAGCAGAATTACTTTCAACCCACTTCTTAAAATCATTTTATCAGTTTTAACTGTATGTATGTTTTTTTTTGCTTTTTAGAAGCAGTATAGTATGGCTGATTCGATTTTGATGTGAGTTTTAGAAGAGACTTGCATTACATTTAGAAGGTTACTAATTTAGCCGACCTTAAAAATAATATATATTTTTAATTTGCATTAAATAACACGTACAGTAGTGCACAGAACTCAAGTAAGCTAAATTCAATTTCATGGCATTTTAAAATTAAAAACAACGCAGCGACATGTCGCAATGAGATCACACCCTAAAGAGATTATCTCTTGCTACATCGGTCTTTATGCTTTCATAAAACAACCAGCCCGCTGAGCCGGAAAATTATCTTGCACTATAATATTTAAAATTTCCAACCAGTGGAAGGATATTATGAGAAAAATTGTCTTTGTGCCTCGCTTAAAAATTTATCCTAAAGGTCAATTCACACAACGTAACGACGTAAAGCTGAAAACAAACTGATCGGGGGCGGCCGACAGCCCACACAAAAACGTCCGCGGCTGATATCAGACGCGGTTGGTAGCCCATACAAAAACGTCCGTGACCGATGCCAGACGCGCTTGTTAGCCCATACAAAAACGTCCGTGACTTATGTCAGGCGCGGTTGGTAGCCTATACAAAAACGTCCGCAACCGATGTCAGACTGCGGCTGACAACCCATACCAAGCCTCCACGACTTCCGCCTTATAGTATTATGCACATATGCCAGGCGCGTCCGTAAGCCGCGTTCGATCAGTATATTTTCCGCATAACGCGACGACACGCGTAGATGCACGTCGCGTCACGCTGCGGTGTGATTTGTAATTTGACCCTTATCCCAAAATGTACGGTTCATAACATTCAGACAGAACCGGCAAGACCGTGTCTCTGCTACCTTTAAATTAATACGCGAGCGGAAAACTTTGTACCCCTTTTTACGGAAGAGGGGTAGATGTAAAAGCATAAAAGTTCTCCAAGTTATAGTCGATATGGAGGAGCAGCGCGGAATACCAATATCACTTCAACATATGTTTTAATCTTGCATATTTTTAATAAATAAAACACGACGCACACCACAACTATTCTACAATATTTTGACATGATACAATAATAATACACTAAAACTCTCTTGTTTATGGTTGAAGTCTGTTTTGTAAATATAATTTAAAGACCTAGTAACGAGGACTTTATGGCAAATGAAAGTGTGATTGAATCAACAAGATTAAAGTTTTTTATAGCTCCTTACTAAAACATAATAATTTAAATGTTTATAGACGAATTTCGATCACAGGCCGATTTCTAGTTTGTGAAATAGCTCTATATCTTAATGGGTCATTCGTTTAAGAAAAAGCTCATTTGGTCTAGACTTGTAGAGTCTAGAGTCTTGACCCAAATAAGTCACATGCAGTCCAAAAATAAACTGATTTCTGTCTAGATGTCTTAAGTTCGGAGATGGCATCCAGTGGCGTAGCTATTCGACCCGTACAGAGTGTCACTCTTTTTAAGGCTATACCCGGTGTCAACAATGAACCGAAACAATAAAATGAAATAATATAATGCATTTTTTTTGTGATTATTAGGCGGCAAGCACACTGATAGGTCACCTGATGGAAAGCGGCTAGCATCGCCCATGGACACTTGTAACAGCAGAAGCATTGCAAGTTCGTTGCCGGCCTTGAAGGAATATGCTACAGGAATAGAGAACGGGAATAGGGATAGGGATCGAGGTGTAAGAAAGTCGGAGGAGTTGAAATACAATAATTTTATTTATAAACAATTTATTTTCATGTAAAAATCCGGAACTGTAACAATAGCAGCAACAGTATAGCAGACATACATTTCCATAATATGAAGTTTTACTCTCATGTGTTGCATGAAAAAGTAAATTGAAATCTAAATCTCTCGTTTCGTCAGATTTTTCCCGTCGCATTTTCCTGAAATATCAGTTTTGTCGAAAATTAGTTTTCTATACACTCAGGAATACAGATTGTTATATAGCGCATATAAAATTGGAATTATATTAATAACTAGTTAGGATGTTGCGGGCGCGAAAATTTGTGTATCGCTGGAACCGTACATTTTTACTAGGTAAAAAGTATTCCTTATGATGCCCGGACTTAATAGCTATTAAACAAAGAAAGATTTATTCAAATATGTCCAGTAGTTCAAGATATTAGCGCGTACAAACAACTTTTTTTGGCAATTTGTGTTCTATTACTGCTCCTTAGAACATTGCTCATTTTGTAAAAAAGAAAATACAGTACAGACACACTAAATTCACTATTTCATTATATGATATAACACACATATTTCATACGTATACTACTGGTGCCTGTAACTCTGTTTTGCACAAAAATTATTTATCACGCAAGAACTGTAAATTTTTGAGACAAAAAATACGCTATGTTTTTTCCAGGACTGAAAGTCCTGTAGAGATCTTGTCATCAATTTTCAAAAAAATCGGTTTAGCGGTTTGGGTGTCAAAAGGCGACAGACAGACAGAATGGCGTATCACTGTACATCTACATAAAATACAAAATTAATAATCAAAAATATTGAAAATTAAATATTATTTTTAAATTTTTACGTCTTTTTTGGTAAAACGTGGCCCCGTGCGAGTTTCGGGTGCCGGTTTTTCTGGCACGCCTAGTTCCCGAGTAGAACCGTAACTGTATTTGTTTCAAATTTACTTAGAAATAAATTATTTTCAATTGGTTTTTATATAGTTATCGTTTATATATAAAAAGTTATCGTTTATCCCAAACAGCTGTAAATTACTCTAAAATCGAGCTGTAATCGGCTTTTTGGAGGTTTAACTTCTGCTCAAAATGTTTACTCATTTGAACTACCTTAGACCGGTCGACAGAGTAAATTCAATCAGTTTTTCCTCTTCATGTACAGGGTGTTACAAACCTAGAGTCGGATCGAAGTAAGTTGACACGAAATTTGATACAAATTTTGTCATTATATTAAGTTGCTAATTTACGACGATTCAACTCATAAGTAATAATAAATTGTACTAAGGCGTATTTTCTGCACATTTTAAAGAGTTGACTGTCTTTCACAGTCAAGCAGTGCTAAAAGTGATCCTTTGTGATTTATTCCTTCTGGAAAAACTCATGCAGTGGAGCACATGCCTATAAAAAAATATATTTTTCGACAGCTCAAGTTATTTTCACCGTAAGCTCTATAAGTCGCACACGTCACACACCCTAAAATCTTAAAACTTGATTTTGATACATTCTGTATAATCCAATTACGGTTTTCAATGGAATAAGTGAATCGGTTTTCAATCATTCGAGCTAACAATTAAATTTTCACTATTTACAATGATTTTCGTTGTTTACCGGACATTCATCGGTGTCCGTAAAAGCAATCGAAATTCGAAACCGCATTCGTCGTCGTATCATGTGAAAGTTCTCCTAGTCATCTATACATTGCTAATTTACGCTACGCGGCGACCTTGTGCATATGAAACGGCAGACTGTAGCATGAAACAGAAAAATCTATGAACATACATAACAGTAGAAAATCGACTTTGAAATGACTCGAAAATCCATTCTCGAACGCTCAGAACGAATTCTTAAGCCAACATGAAGCAAGTCCGCGGCCCAAGCTAGTAGATCCGTAGAATATTTGCTCGACGTCGACTGCAGTGTAATCTGAACGGAAATGGGACCGGTTCCCCGCCGGTACGCTGACATACATCGGCAAATATGTTTATTATAGAAAAGATTCGCTGCGAGAAATCGTTTACGCCGACCGCAATTGTGATTCCGTATTAGGTTTTCTGTTTCTTTTTCGCGTTCAGACACCCAAATGCATCGACTTTTTCCCGCACGGAATATTCTGATGTCCGAATGCGAATAATGAATTCGGAAACCTAAATTGAACTCTCTAGCTATTAATGTTTTTGAGGTGCAGCCTGAAGACAGACCGACGGGCAGACAAACAGACAGACGGAGAGACGGACATGGAAGTCTTAGTAATAGGGTCCTGTTTTTACCCTTTGGGTATGGAACCCTTAAAAATTGAGTTCTTACATTAGCGAGGCCGGACAATTCGTGCCTAAGCAACTTTCGCAGTTATCCCATCGTACTGTACGCAAAAGTTTTTTGCACGTAACTTTTCTGCGTGGAAATAAAATGAAATCCAAACGTGCCGACGACACCGCAGAGGAATAAATTGTACAACTTCATATCATTTTAATGCTATACAATATTTTGTGCTATTTTAATTCAAACTACTTTACGAAATTAAAAATTAAAAACACTTTTATTATTGTTCGTCGGGAAAATACCGTTTATAAAACAACATTAGAACAGAGAAGAAAGAAACAATAGTAATAACGCGTACCTATATTTTTTATACCTGTACAAAAAATATTTTTAAATTTTGGAGATGGATCGTTATTAGGCTCTGGAAAATAATTAATATAAACTAGAGGTCACCCTGTGGTTGAAATCGAATAAAGATTTTAGTTAGATTTTGTTTCAGACAAGGACGGTTTTTCAAGCTAAAACAGCAAGCTAGTGTCAACGACCAGTCAAGCTAGTATTTCTGGCTTCGTAAAGACAAAACTTGCTTCATTTCTATGCTAGTTATTAAAGAATACAGTTCCAAAGAGAACTAGCTTGCTATCCTGGCTTGAAAATTGGTCTCGTGTATTCCGGGCATAAGAAACATCACACATGCATTCACGTATACCTGCGTTACTGTGAATTAACCCTAATATGTATAATCGGTTAAAAATACCTTCACATTTTTTCGATACGATAATGTAAACTGACCTTATGCCTCCTCCTCTTATCGTCGAATAAAAAAGAACTTATGCGGTCGAATAGAGAAACCACCTCCTTTTTTGGAAGTCGGTTAAAAATAACAACAATGTATCTAGAAGTTTTCTCGTTGAAAAAGTAAAGCGGTAGAAGAACCCTTTATTTTATTCATTATAATAATATAGTAGCAGAAAATATTACCCAGCCTCACAGACATAGATCTAGAAATAATTAGAGACAGCTCATAAAATCAGATTTTCTGTCCATACCATCAATATAAATATTATTAATGCGAAAGTGTGTCTGTCTGTTACATCTACAATCATCTCAAACTGTACAATCGATTTTGCTGAAATTTGGTATGAATATACTTCGACTGCCGAGGAAGGAAATAGGATACTTTTTATTCCAAAACAATGTACGGTTCTGCACGATAGACGAATTTTGCCGCAACAGAGTTGCGAAAATCATCTAGTAGCTATGTAAAAGAATCCATGCTATACTGAATCCATTTTCGCAAGATGTTATTATAATATTTGCGAGTTTGTGACTATAAAGATATTCTTTTGGCAAGCTTGGGTTTTAGGAACTTCATTATTTGGTGCAAAATAGCCTGTCCGAAAATTGTCATTAAATTCTGCAGGCAGTGTATTGAATATAATATAGTGGCTGTTACAGAAATTCACTATCTTAAAAAAAATGTTGTTTTTTTCTAGCACTGAACATATCCTAAAACTACTCGATACAACTTTGATAATTGTAGATAAAAAAATACGAAAATTTGGCATATCACTAGGTGCTAAATTTTCAAATTTTGTTATTAAATTTGGACACTTGCACAATGATCGTGCCGAATAACGAATAACGGACATGGGCGATTATGTAGAGGCTGTTAAAAATTGAAAACAAATAATTTTATAATAATAATAAAACATTTATTTGACAAGTATACGAATACAATACACAAAAGAAAGAACATTATAGCAAGAATAAATAAAAAAGTAATCAGAAACAGTAAAAAAAAACAAAATAAAACAATTTATTAAATGTAAGGCAGTGCGATACGAAGGTGTCAAAAAGGATTCCACTCAGGTTATGATCGCGGTAGAGGATGCCTGTACCGCGATCCCTGGTATTCTGTGGATCCCAAAATACCGGGTGAGACGATTGACAGACAACACTTAATATATATTTTTAATACAAATACTCATATATTTAATACAAATATTTTTAATACAAATACTCAATGTAATATTTACATCTCTGTATTTTATTATTGTAGTTGGTTTTATCATTACCTGCTGTCACTTCTACCGTGTTCCTAGGTCTCTAGCAAACTTTATAGCTCGTATCACATTTTGGTAATCCCGAGGGACCGTTAGAGTTTTCAACAGTTCGTGAAGTACTTAAGATACCTTTTTTATTGCCGCAGACAACACAATTATGTGTTTTATTTGTCGTGTTTTCGTGAAACTACTGAGGAGTTGTGTTTGCGATTTATTTCATGGACGTTCGTCCTTTGTAATGGCTATTGTAGTTGGTTTTGATAACGGACTTTGATGGTATAAGTTGTATACAAATAAATATATTTTTTGTTTTAGTTTTGCTAATTTTCTGTGACAAAGGTTCAGAATCAATTACGCCCTTAGGTTTCATTTTGCTGTACGTCACAACTAAAAAACCCGGGGGGTAACATCGATCGTCTTTATATTATTGGTTCAAAAAACTAAAGTTGTGTTATTATTTTACTCTGAAAGCACTGACAATAATCCATACAAATATTATAAATACGAAAGTGTGTCTACATGTTACCTCTTCAAACCCAAACCGCGTTACCGATTTTGCTGAAAATTGGTTTGGTGATACTTATAGTCCCAGGGAAGAAGACATAAGATTTTTATTAAAAAAAATACGGTTCCAGAGCGTAAAACAAACTTTAATGCAACGGAGTTTCGTTGCGCTAAAATTAGTTTATGTATGAAGACGTAAGTGGATGAAGCGGATAACTAACATTTTACAACATTCCTGTAAATGCTAATTTTTCCCATAAAATTGTAATTTAGCGATTACATTATCTAGTTTGTCTTTCTAGCTACACATCAAGTCTACATTATTTTAATTTCAAACCATTTTTCCGGTCCTAAAGCGTCCATTTATTAAAAAATCCGGCAGTTTTTGTTGTTACCCGCTTAAATGTTAGTTACCCGCTTCTTACCCTTACCTCTTCGTATATGAACAACTACTCAATTACATGAAACTATTCTTAAGTGGGCGATAAAAGCAAAATTGACTGTTGAAAAATTTTATACTTGATAGTTGATAATAAGCTACGAATCGTTTCATTTTTTAAACATAGATACGACATTATATTTGTAAATTTCTGTAGTAGCGAAAACACGATAGTTTAAAATTTTCTCGATAAAAAAATCACAAAGATGCCTCTAATTTTCACGCATATTTCTTCGTTTCGCAAAACGTCGCATTCGACGAACTCAGTATTTTAACACACGATACAAAATTCTGTTACCGAGTTCCTGTAGAAGCGGTTTTATTAAATTTTGTGTATTTATCGAGTTATTATAAAAATTGTTTTAGCGGCGATACCGCGTCGTTCTGTTTCGCCTGGCATATGAATGTCGGTTGTAAGTGTAAAGAGAGAGACAGACGTTGTTTTGTTTTTTGTTCTGTAAATAAAAATAAAGATGGCCAGCATCTTACTCGATTTCAAATAACCATATAAACTTGCACTGTATTGAAGAAATCCTGAGTTACTTAATTTTTCAATCCTCCATTGCCAAAGGTATACAGCAATAAGTTCTCTCCGGTGATGAAATGAAAACTCTGTATCGTATTTTTCCAAGCCCTGTGATTGGAGAGAGTTATTGCATAAAGCAATTAGAATCCACACATCCAATTAAGAAGAATAGTTTGTTTGTTTGCATTTTGCTCCGAAAGTACTGTACCGATTTTGATAAATTTGGCATAAACAGAGAGTAGATCACGGAAGGTTTCGATTTAATATTCTATGCCGAAAAAGGTGTATGATCACTAAATATTTATTACTACAAGTGTGCTCAGCTGTAAGTAGTATAATATTCAAAACTGCCTAAAGAATTTTTCCTTTCAGGAGTCCTTTTACAAGTTATTAGGCTTCAAAGTATGCTTTTGTTGGAGTCGTAACCACATCAGAGGAGCGTAACATCAGCCCCTCAAAATTTGATTATACCTTCCTTTGTACGCCAATACATCTCACATTCTATCCAGTTTTGCATGATAAAGTAACAAACATTCTTGCTAGTATGAAACAAATTACAGGAAAGAATATTGCACGGAAAATAGCTAAGGTTATTTTGGTGGCAGTAGGGGGATATGGTCCTTCTATCCCGGATAATATTAAGAGGGTCGATAAGGGTTTATTATCGTTACCTAATAACCGAAAGGGATTAAACTCTATGCAACACCCACGGCCCACGTGTAGAAGCATCAATTTACTATGCAAACATCAGATATTGAGCGCGATTTCGTACTGAATTATAGAGAAATATCATGTATGAAAATATAAAATATTGTAACTATTTCGCTGAATTTTAAAATGAAAATCTGTAAATAATATAGAATTTATTAAATGTTCATCATTCCTATTGCACTATGTATTGTTAAAATGTATTACATAATTAGTTATGATTTATAGGATTAAGTTATGTTTTCATTTCATTTTAACAAGAATGTCCAAGAATTTGTCAGGTTCGTCCCACATTTGGAATAGCCAATAAAAGTTAGAACTTTTGCTGTGGGAGAGCCATGCTTCGGCACGAATGGGCCGGCTCTTCCGGAGTGATAACCACGGCCTCACAGAAAACTGGCGTGAAATGGCGTTGAGCTGTGTTTAGTCCAGTGGGTGAGTTTACTTCCCTAATCCAAGTATCCTTATTACCATTTCCTATTCCCATTATTGAAATTTTCAGTTCCGTCTGGTTCCTGAGATTAGCACGTTCAAACAAACTCTTCAGTTTTATATTATTAGTGTAGATACGCTGTCATTTTATGCTTTAACTTTTCTTCTGTTTCTTTTATTTATTTATTTATTTATATGGCGCTTGGCTACAACCATGGCCAGTGTCAAGTAAAGGCGGGAAATCAAT
>JAOTAV010000732.1:0-10327 GCA_026546445.1 Cyclargus thomasi | reverse complement strand
AAGCCTTAAACGGAACGCCTCAGAGCGAGGTAACGCCGCATGAGTCATGTTTTTTCGTGTGTGCAGCCAGCTCTATCGAATTATAAGACGTTGTCACATCAAAAATACCACGCTCGTTCCCTCGCTTTCCTCCTACCGGAACGTCTCTCGAGGCTATTATGATTGGAAGCGAATTGTTTTGATTTAATACAACAGAACCTCCCACGGGATCTCTCTTATCAAAAAACTCTTACCGAACTTTTATTTTCATTCCACCGAAAACAACGTCGGCTGTTGTTCTGAGGTAATAACGAAATATTTTGTTTACCGGACGTGTTCGCCAATTTCGTGCTGGCGACCGATATTATTTTAGGAGGTTGTATTAAAATGAAATCACGAGCCTACTCATGGGTTTCGGCATACTGTGTCGGGTTTCTGCGTGTAGGGGCGTAGCGCAAAATGATGTAAAACGACGATTATCTCTCGCAACGCCGTTTGTCCACCGCGCGTCGTCATCGTCAACTAGATTGTTTCGGTCCGATAAAATGACGGCGTACGGTAGACAAGACTAAATTAATAACTGCCTATCAAATATAATCACCTTCAATTCGATCTGATATTTTATTGGTACAAGTCAACTTTTGATTGGAATTTAATATCTAATTAGCGAACGCTGAAAAAGTTTGACACACCGCCGAGTTTGTGTAGCGACGACAGCCCCAGAACCACAATACATATTACGAACGAGTTTACCCAGTATATTAAAGACATAAGTGGATAAAGCAGGTAATTAATATATTAAAAACTGTTGATTTTTGCGGATGCCTTAGAAGCTGAAAAATAAATTTAAATTAAGACAATGTGGATAAGATATATTGACAGATAATTATTGTAGCTAGATAATTTATAAATATAAGGTATTTTAGAGATATTATATAAATTTTATAGGAAAAAATGATTACACGAAGGTTGTAAAATCCTAATAGCCATATCTGATTGAAACCGCGCCTAATTGTCAGTTTATTTGAAGTCGGTATACTGATTTGGGATGTCTATTGTGTCAGAATGCCTCGGGCTGGTTAATTTAATACTTGTGGTATGCTGAAACAAGATTAATTTTAAAGAAAAAGTTAATTAACACAATCTACAGTAAGCGTTTTATATAATATGTAGATGGAGAGAAGAAACAGAACCGTTTTCTTTAAGTTTGAGTGTGTTTGACGGCTATATATATTTGACTGTAAACTTTTACAGCAGCGTTGAAATCAAAAGATTCTTAGTAGCTTTTGTATAATAATATGTAGATGACGCTGGGGCGGCTTGTTGATAACAAGGAATGTTGCTCTATCTATGCTTCTGCTTTTACAGTAAACTCTATACATTATGCTTGCGGCTTTCACTACTTTCAAAAAATACAGAAAAGACAATTTTCTTTATTTTATATTTATTTTGGTAACATTATGTTTTTCCAACACTCAAATGCCTATGTGAGTACAATTCCTTTCAAATAAGTCTACGCTAAAAATCAAGACGATTGGTTGCTTCGTACACCCTGTAAATTCACTTAATTTTGATGTCCAAAAACTTAGCTTATAGAATCAACTACTTTTGGTCGTAGAAAAAAACGTCATGTTTCCAAGAGATGCTCACAAAAATATTCGCGATACTGTAGTTTCTACGCGAGCGAAGTCTCGGCTTCGCTAGTTGTAGTTCTCGTGCTAACTAGTTTTTATCCGACTGCGTCAGAAGCAGGGTTGTATTATTCGAGAATATGTATGTATATATATGTATGTTTGGTACGCTTTGCAGCTTCAAATTTAGTAAATTAAGATTTTTTAGCAATATTCCGCGAAATTTAACCTCAACCTGCAAGTGAAAATGCTGGTTGAGAACCTCGACGCGCGTTTCGCTCCAAGACAGGGGAGGATGTGGACTCTAGAACAACGTCCGTTTTTCGCTTTGCAGCCAAAACGTCTTAGTGGTCTTTAAAGTATAAGGTATAGTTAGATTCATCCTGATAGCTCAAGTGACACTGGTTACATTAAAATATCAAAAAATGAAAATGGCGGATTTTGAAGTCAAAATTGTGAGCTTCCAAACATTTAATCCGCCCATTTAGGTCGAGTAGGGTTTGAAAATGGGGGGATTTGAATAGCCATTCTGGGAATATACATAACTTACTATATGAATTGCAATGATTTCTGCAGTCTGGTTTTCTGTTTTTAGACATTTAGCTTATTGGGTTGTCTAAAAGGTGGCTCTAAGAGGTGGATTATTTGTGGACGCTCTAAGAGGTGGATTATTTCTAATGTATGTATTTCTATGTTTTAGTAAGTATATACGTGGCTTATCAGCTGGACGGTTCCCAGGCTACTTCCGCGGTATTGTCTAAGGTTTTGGAAGTAGGTTAGCATGTTGGGTGGTTCCGGCCTGTTAGTTTCTCGCGTGCTGATGCCGAGATTGCCCCGACTTAGATTAACGAGGGCCCGTGGCTAATGGGTGAAAAATACCCCCAGCCCCGCAACCCGCCGGATCGGCGAGGATTGATTGGAGATGTTATCGAAGGGTTGGGAGTTCGTGCCGCGTTGCCATGTAGGTTTTTTTTTAGCCGGTATCGATGCAAAGAACTAACTAAGGTGTCTGCTGAGGAACTGTAGCTCTGCCATGAGTTTGAAGCATAAGAATTTGTAGATATATCTTTATAAGGCATAGGTTCGGCATCATATGGAATACTGTTGTCATCTCTGGGCAGGGGCACATAAATACCAATTGCTCCCTCTAGATCGTATCCTGCGAAGGACCGCTTGGATTGTTGATTGGAGTAGTGTTTCAAACAAGCTGGACCCCCTGGAGTTGCACTGAGATGTAGCTTCGATCTGCATCCTTTATAGACTTTATCACGGGGAGTGCTCAGAAGAATTTTTCAGAACCATTAGCACCTACAACTTTTTCCCATCGACCTACGCAGAAAATTTAACAGTAAAACTTTGGAATGAACTATCACCAGCAGTATTTAAGGACTGCTATGACCTGCAGACCTTCAAGATGAGAGCGTATTCCCTCTTAAAAGGCCGACAACGCACCTGCAACTCTTCTGATGTTGGTAGTGTCTATGGGTGGCTGTAGTTTCTTTTCATCAGGTAACTCGTTTAATCGTTTGCCCTCTTATTTTATAAATAAAACTCGATAGCGTACAGCGAAGTACGTAAATTGTTTGGCAATTTTAGTTTCGCAAGCGGTAGAAGCGCTGTAAAATTTTATCATACTAAGAATTTACCTAGTCGTAGTGTAGTTGCCATCGAGTATCGACAAAAAATATACTAGTGCTTCAAACTCATGGCAAGGTCCCTGGCTGTATACTTGCATTTATGCTCAGTAATATGCGCCGCAGCACGCACACAGTTATAAGGGTCTAGATTTGTTTATGTGTGCGTATGCACTTTATTCGGCGCCCGTCACGGCTATTAAGTGAAAATTGCGATCAACAAACAACCAGCAATAACGATAGTGCTAAACTCGCGTTCAATTACTAAATTTCAAATTAGGAACTAATTTCTTTTATTTATTTTATATTTGTTGCACATACTAATCAGTAACAAGAAAATATACATAAAAGAAAGACGACACAACAGGTACTGCTTATCTCTAATAGAGATTTCTTTCAGCAGTCCCAGTGTTTCAGTTCCAGTAGATAGGGCGTGCAAACATAAATATATACATTAAAATAATCATTTGTGTAACTATTGCTCCAAAATCCATGCTAAGAGCACAGAATATGAAAAAGGAACCATTGAGCCTAGATTGCTTTGTAATTACATGATACAAATTTGATTTTGGAACAATAATTACGCAATCATTGCTTTTGCGTGATACATAATAGCCCTGCCGATTCACACACTTGATCATTAAAAACATCCCTTTTTATAACACCCATTAAAACCAAAAAAAAATATATTTTTTTCATAGCCTCTTATCACATTGTAGTGTGAAATTGCCCTTATGCTGCAGATAAGCCCCCAGGCGCTAAAACAGCCCGCCGTCGAATAATCCCGAAGCAAATGTAAATAAAAAGCAAAAGCAAGCTTGTAAAACGCCCGCGCAAAAATAATTCAATTTTACAAGGTATTTCGCCGTAAATGACAAGGGAAGGCCTCATAAAATTAATTGTTGTTTCCCTTTGCACGTATCGCGCCATCTTGGAAACAAAAGATTTTTAAAATGGCGGTTCATTTCGTTTGTACGTTTTGTAGCATTTAGAGATTTTTTACATTAAAACTTGCGAGATGTAATATTTTTTTAATATGGCGTATAATAAAA
This sequence comes from Cyclargus thomasi, assembly GCA_026546445.1. NCBI lineage: Eukaryota > Metazoa > Arthropoda > Insecta > Lepidoptera > Lycaenidae > Cyclargus > Cyclargus thomasi. The sequence continues at coordinate 6,031 of JAOTAV010000732.1, read as the reverse complement.
ATTGAATCATTAAAGAAAGTCATTTTAAACATAATATTAACCCTATTATGCCTAAGATACGCGAAGCCAGCCCGTCCAGTTTTACAAGACGGCAGGCTAGTGTCATTGATTTCTCAAGCCATTATTGTTGGCTTCGTGTAGTATAAACCTGCTTCATTTCTAGCAACTAAGTAAAGTCTTCAGCAAGCCAAAATCAAGAGAGTAGAAGAGATCTTGCAGTACCAGTTTGAAAAACGGACCTCGTGTAACCCAGTCATTAGGGTCGAAAACTATATTAAACGTTTGTTACACTTGTGTGTCGACGGTCTTATCATCTGGCGGATAAAGTAGTTTGTAGATTTCCGCTAAATTGTCAATTAAAATATATAAGAGCCAATAGGTATAAGCCGATAATATTAAAACCGAACCCTAAAGGGACCATCCATAAAGTACGTCACACAAATTTCATGGTTTTTAGATCCCTCCTCCACCTGCGACCGGTGGGCACATTTCTGAGGATCCCCTCTCTCTATTGTCCCCCTTACTAAGTCACAAAAATTGCAATTTTACGGCAAAAAATTTAAACCACATCAATATTTCAAATTTCGCGAATAAATAAAAAAAATGATGTGATGTCACAAAACTGAAGGCCTTTCATCTCACATACACGAGCCTTATTCCCTCTTTACGTGTGACGTACTTGAAGATGGAAGCATTGGAATTGCTGCTGAATCTGTATCTGTTACGGTTCATTCAACTAAGAGCCCTACATCGGCACGAATCAGCCTGCTTTAAACGCAGCGTAAGGGTCAATTCACACCACGACGTGAAGCGTAGATTCACGTAGATTTATGCATAATTCTAAATTTCTATTCAATTGAACGACTTAAATTGCGTGAGACGTCATGTAAGGTACAATCAGGGAAGTTGAAACAGAGCCAGATTGTGGATCTAAGTAAGTTGGCCGCGTATGTCAAACCCTAGCGACCGATCACTTCTTACATGGAATTTACATACTCCTACCAAACTACGCAGGTCCGTCAAATGGCTCCATTTCAATTTCCCCCGTGGTACATTGAAATCCGTCAATTTTTGTAATTCAGAAATTGTACACCACGTAAGTCAAAAGAAGCAACTTTTCAGGAGGAATTTTGTATAGATCGCCATAGTAATAAGATTTTACAATTAAAAAATTGTACAAGTTTTTTTAGCTGACACACGGTGTTCCTGATTAACTTAAGCGATGAGTTTTCCGATTTTCTGGACAACGGCATCAAAATGACTAAATAGCCAAAATGTGACTTATGACACAATCGAAAAAAATCCACGGAAATGTTACCAAATTCATTTAACCCTCCAATGCATACAGCACGTCAAAGGTTAACTAACAAATGAGCGTCCGTGGCCTAATGGGTAATACCTTTGGTTCTTGCCGCACTTTTTCCCGTGGGAGAGCCATGCTTTGGCACGAAAGGGCTGGCTCGACCGAAGTGATACCGCGGCCTCACAGAGGACTGGCGTGAAACGGCGTTATGCTGTGTTTCGTTTAGTGAATGAGTTTACCGGTGGCCCAACTCCCCTAATCCCTTATCCCTATTCCTATTCCCTATTCCCTCATAGAGGCCGGTAACCCACTTGCGATATTTCGGATGTCGCGAGTGTCCATGGGTGACGGTAGTTGCGTTCCATCAGTTAGCCCGTCCGCTCGCCTGCCCCCTAAATATCATTAAAAAAATGACCTTTGGATCGTAATGTTTATGCTATCAGCGCCGATGACGTCACAAATAGTTTTAGTTTACGTGGGTAACAGTTAATTAGCCATATTGGTTTGGAAGACGTTCTGGTGTCTGACCTTTGACCTTCCAGGTCGGGGCAACTTACAAATTGAGACACGTAATACTTGACGACTACTTTAGATTATATTCCGGACTCCGGTGTGTGAAACCTACCGCTGAATCCATACTTATATCATAAATAGGAAAGTGTGTCTGTCTGTTTGTTTGTCTTTCCTTTATGTCTTAATGAAGCAACGGGTAAAGTGACATAGGCTTCTTTTGGTCATAATATTTCTAAGGACGAGTTTCCAAGAATATATTTAACGCAATTTTAAATTCCACCAGTTTTTCCGGACCAGTACAACCTGCAAACCTTGAAGATTAGAGAGTATACCTTCTTGAAAGTCCGGAACGCACCTGCGACTGTTTTGATGTTGTCTACGGTTGTTGCTTTCCATCAGTTGACCCTTTTGTTTGTTTGCCTCCAAAATTTATAAAAAAAAAAACTTCTACGTTCATAATTTTAGCGCAGTAAATAATTGTTAGATTTTTCTGTTTTAACTTTGTTCCTGGTCACGTCACAATGTGAACTTATCCTTATGACTATTTTAAATAATTGATGACGTGTTTTACGCATTACAGGTATATATAGACCCATTTATATAAATTTGAGGTTATTTTGGTACCAAAATATCAAACAAATAGAAAAGCTATCATTTTCGACTGCGCCTTGGTAATGACCATCAAACTATAGCTTGACCTGTAAATCTTTTTGTGATTTTTGTCGAGCGTCACCTCGATAATGTACCCTATAATAATGGCCGATAAGGTTGAATTTCGTTTTCGTTGTACGTCGTGGCGCGATTAAACGAAACAAACGAAATTGTACCTCATTATTGGGGCACTAAGGCTGATTTTTATTTTCGGTGAATGTGCGTGATGCCATAGAGTAATTACAGGTTAGAGGGCTCGGTTATTTTTATAATAAATGAAGCGTAAGTAGATTAATGTCGTGGATAGTATATTTTTACGTCTTTGACTCCTGTATAGTGTCAAAGTCGCGATAATATATTGGGGTCTATTGACGGTATATTATTATCACGGGAAGATAGGCATGGGCTAGTATATCAATTTAATTAAACTTTTTTTAATTACTACATTAGATTTTCTATAGTTTGCTGCAATTGTGAGAGATTTTTAAATAAAATCTTATGGTTCAGCTAAAGTCCAAGTCTAAAGCTTTTATAGTTCATTTGTGAAGTGTACCACAAATATTTACGGGGAGTAAGATGTAGAGGGTTCGCTGCGCTTGCCCCAACGTAAAGAAATGCCTATCTATACGTATATCTATGCGTCACTTAGCGGCGAGAATTGACCCTTATTCCACGCGGGCAAAGTCAAAAACCAAAGATCTGCCGCCCTAAAAAGTTCATTTTGTAATTTTTCTTGTAAATAACTACAAATTTCACAAAACTGTGATTATACAATCAATTTAAATTGATTTTGAAGTAACTATTTCATCAAAATGATTCGACTTTTTCCTAATTCCTTTGCTATTACGATCATTCTAGGTCCCCTGGCCGCCGTAACGTTTGTCGTGGCTCGTTACCTTAAGTACAAGGTCACGTGGTGCATAAGCTATTTACGAGCTAAGTCTGTGCCCGTCTTAATTTCGCAAGAACATGGCTGCGGGTAACTCATATTAACATATTCCCCAATTCTGCGCCAGTTCTCTGTAATACGGAAGCATGCATTCAACTTTTTCAGTACAAACCGGTCAGCAACAGGCCGGGGTGACCTTTGTCCCAGCTCGATACCTCTAGTGCAAGGTCATGTTCCGTGCATCAGCTATTTGCGGGTTAAATGATAAAAGAAAAGAAGTGATTTTTAGTGCCGGTTGAGTTGTACTTATTAGGGTCAATTCACACCGCAGCGTGACGCGACGATACGCGTGCGTAAGTATTTCTTAATTTGTATTAAACTGACAGAAATACCTACTACTTTAAAAAAGGAAATCGCGTAAAAATACGAATCTTGTTTAAGAACAAGATTCGTATTTTTAGGGCTGATTCTTCAATGATTAAGTAATATTTACCTAAATATCTTATCTATAAAAAAGACAGACATATAAACAGACAAAATGACAGACAGAAAGGCTTAATTTAACAGGGTTGAAGGGTTAAATTTAATTACCTTAATTGGTTTACTTGTTTTTCGTTTGTATTTGTTTAAATTAGTTTGTATGAAAGTTATCTTCATAGGCAAAGGCATAGGAAAAGTGTATAGGCAACTTTTTATACAAATTTTAAGGAGTCCGTTCGATTTCTCATGAATTGCATTATCCGATCACTACTTTTAATGAACATGGTGTCAAATTTGAACTATACCTTACGCAACAATGAAAGAAGTATGAAAATCATACCAAAAACAACGGAGTAATTTTCTAACATAAAATTCCTTCTTTTAAAACCGGTTCAAAACCCTAAGTTACTCCTTGTTATATTGGCTACCAGTGAAAGTCCCGTCAAAATCGGTCCAGCCGTTTCAGAGATTAGCCAACACAAACAGACAGACCGACCGACCGATAAAAAGTTATTTTAGTTCATTTTCCGTGTTTATATTCATATGTAAGAAATGTTTATTTTAATGTCACAAACAGACACTTCAATTTAATTTATTTGTATGTATATTTGTATGGATTATAGATTGCTTTGAAAAACTTAATCATGTAGTTTAGTGTGGTGATTAAGGCTAGCAGAAGACGTACATTTTCCTTATTAGGTCTGCTAATGCAAAATTCCGCAATCGGTGTTCAGACACCCGAATGAATCAGTAGAGAATATAATAGCTAGCGCACACATCCACTTCTCCCCGTGCGGAACAAATTTCGTCCACTTTTCCTCGTACGGAACGAATTTCGCATTCAATAGATTCTGGTAAACCCGAAAACCGAACACGGAAAGCATGCGTTTACGGCCGGCCTTACACCGGTATAATGCCACATTTTTTTTTTCATTATCAGCTACCATTGCTACGCTGTGACGTAGTTTCTGGATGGCCCTTTGTACAAAGACTTAAGGGCGTTCTACACGGCGGAAACAAACATCACGCAACAGTGATAATACAATGCATTTTCAATCGTACCCCATGAACTGAAGGCGCATTTTATATATTAATGTTGTAAATGGTCGTGTTTGACTAACAGTTTGTCAAACACGACCTTAATGCACTCCAAATTGAACCCTCAGTTCATGGCATAAGATTGAATTGAGGGTGCATCTTAGATATTAATGTTTTAAATGGTGTCCATCGAGTAAAGCTATTTTCAATCTTTCGCCAAGAACAAAGGGTGCAATTTGGATTGCATCAAAGTGCACCTTTGCGTGATGTTTGTTCTCGCTGTGACAAACCTCCATAAAAGCCAGCACGAAACACGTCAGTGTCAAAACCAATCGTTTCTATTCGACAGACAGATCTATATATGTATTTGTGGGGGACGGACGGTCACATCGCACAAATTAATACGTCGCTTTGATCTTGTCAAATTGGACAAGTATCTTCTACTGCGGCTCACCCTACACGACGTGGGGTCGTTCATCAGTTACTTGAGAGATTTTTTTAAGCAAACAAAAATTATACTAGTAATCATAACATCTTTATTAAACATGCAAGAGATAAAACTCAAACTTCAGTTAAAAAAGAAAACTATAGGCTATAGGTTTTATTTTTTAGCTACATCGTCTAGCGACTGAAACCGCCGCCATTTTACTAAAGCGGATAACATACTGATCGGACGCAACTTACGGACGCGACTGACAGCCGCAATACACAGCCGCAACACAACAATAATTGTACATGAAAGTGTGCAAACTATAAAGCGTAAGGCGCGGAAGTTTTGTATGGGCTGTCAGTCGCGTCTAATCATTTTGTTTTCAGATTTACGCGTACACAAAATAAAACCTTTTTGCTTGGTGTAATGTAGGTGTGGACAGCGCATACGTTGAAAAAAAAACCGACTTCCACAACAAAAAAGTGATTGATAAACTGAAAATTAATAAATAATTATTATATTTCTCTGTTAGTGCCTTATAAGGATTGGCCTATGCCTCAACTGTAACTGTAATCAATTTTTATAATTTTGAAGTCAGTAGATCGCATCATCAGAACACCACTTTTGTGAAAATGGGACCAAACTGCAGCTATACCCTATACAACAACGAAAAAGTTTTCGAAATCGGTCCACAGACGGCGGAGTTATGCGTGGTCAAACATATATA